>CM076580.1:660318526-660419715 GCA_034641835.2 Pinus albicaulis
TGTTCCCGTTCCTCAGCCTCGGCAGATCATGATCCTCCACGATCTCCGCGAATGGACACCTGCACATGCAAGAAACAAGCAGATACAAGCATAAAATCCAGCATACGCAACTAAATATCAGTCAGAATATTAACATAATCGAAAACAGAGTGGAACCATAATCGTAATCATTCATTAAATAACAATCGAAAGAGATTACAACCAATGTTCTGACGTCGTGGTCTCCTTCGGATGGGTCTCCAGTCGTTCACGTCTCACAAAGCTCGCCAGGGAAAGGGAAAACCTCTCCAGAGTCTCTCGACGATAGTTTCCTTACTTGAGTCGGCCTTAAGGGAAAAAAGAGGGCTCTTACAGCACAAAGGCTCTTGGGAATTTGGAGATTCAAAGCTTAGGCACTTCAAGAATAGCTTGCCATGGAATTGAGCAGGCTTTTATAGATGGGGAAGGAGGCAGTTGGGATCCCTATTATTGTGGGATTGGCCTTATCAACAAGGAAGGTTCCATGGGAGGTGGCAAACCACTTCCCTTCCATAGAACACCCGCAGCCAAACCTCCCAACTCAAGATAGGCAATGGTTTCTGAGGGACCTAACAGTGCACTTTGCCATCTTATTAAAATACTTAATTATCGCGCGATCATCGTTCAGAGGCAAATAGCTTGGCGGTTCTTTCTTTGTAGGATTTTCCTCATTGGCGCGAGTGATGAACTGTCTGCCCGCGCCAATGCAGAAGGAGATTTTTTCATGATTTTTTGCAAGGAGATGTATTTAGGGAAATTGAAGCTCATGCTTAGAGGAATGCATTGATGATGTTTTCAAGGCATTATAATGTTCACAGGTCACAAAATGGGTCCTCCATTGTGTGGGACGGGGAATAGTAGGGACGGTGACAAATTACTGTGTAACAAAGAGAAGTGGGGCAGACTGTACATACATAAAGGTGGTTTAATTTCTTGTAATGAGAATTCTTAGACATTTTTCCTTATGATTGTGAAATCTAGCTCTTGTGACGTCTGACTTCGAGTGATGTTTGGCCATTTATGTTGCTGTAGCATATTTTGGTTTTAATTTTGTGAGTTAGAGTCTATTTCACTTAGTCTGCAGAATTTGAGATATTGGCGAATTGGCTCCATTGCGCTCTCGATTGTGCCTAATTGTGAGTGTACTAACCCCAAAAACGTGAGCTTGGTCTAGATTTGATGAGATATATAGATAATGATACTGGATTTGGTCTCGATTTGTGTATAGATGCATTATTTTCACTTTATTCTAATAATTTTTGAAGAAGGCTTTTTTTGTGTAACTCTATATGGCTCAGTGACTGATATTTGGGGCGTGTGGAGTTTGGTTTCTCCCAAAATTATTAAGACAAAAACTAATGAAAACTACACTAAGATGAAAAGTTGAAATTAAAGATCTCTAATGAGAGCATATATGCATAAAATACTGTTAAATTCAACCAAAGCATTAAAACCACTTCTCCACTTATATTTCCAAGCAATCACCAGACAGGTAGTAGAAACTTACCTTTTGTTGCATGTATACTGGATGGAAACTGGATTGGAATGTTACAAGATAAAAACTTAGCAATATTACATAATTTTTAATAAAAGAGCACACCAAAGTTTCATGGCAATCTTAAAAGTCATAGCTTATACTGCCCCGGATGGCTCACATATCAAGCATACAGATTTGAAGATAATGGATATTAACCATCGAAATTCTAGTAATCATACATAAATTTTAATTACTTTGTACATATGTTGTTGCTGTGGTTATGGAAAATAATAAATATCTAGAAGGATAACAACATTCTACAAATTGGTTTCATAGCTGAAACCTGTAGCCAATGAAAGCATATTCAATGGATTGTTCATTTATGCAATGGTAATATATTGCAGGAAGAAACAGGGGCACTTACTTGAACCTTGTTTTGAGATCCAGTTTGAACTTTGAAATGCTGCTTCAAAGTGTCATGCTTGAGAATAGAACCTATTGAGAAAACTATTTTCTTCTTTTTAATAAATATAGATGATCTCAGAGAATGAATTACAGTAGCTAACCTCAACAAGCCTTCAAGAGGTCCACAACAGATAGTGGGCACTGTCTTGTAGACCTAAATAGTCAGATCAATTCAAATTTTACCCTTAGCACTCTACAACAGCACAAGCTGCTCCATTTTGTACATAAGATAAATCTGGCCCTCGCTGCTATTCCTATAATTTGGTATATCACTGGAGTCACTGCTTTTTTGTAGCATTCACACTAAAGTTTTCTTTTTGTAATCCTGAACTGAATGTGCCTCTCTATTTTTTCCATGGAATGTGCTTCTTTGGCCACTAAGCTTAAGTAAACCTCATTACCCATATGCCATATTACAACTAATACCAACGCTCCAGTATTTCCACGCGTCGCTCCCAAACCCGAACGAACCACCCTAGGAATTAAATAACTAATGAAAACACATATCATAACTCTCCTACTCTAAATTAATAGTGGATTGTAAAATAAATGATATAATTGGTCATCTTTTATATCAATGTCATTTGAATGTACATTTAGATTGAAATTGTCAATAAAAGAGAGAAACTGAATAAAGAGAGTGCTAATGACCAGAGATTCACCTGGAATCCAATATACTCTCCTCTTGAAAGCCCTGTACGCATCCAAATAGAGCAAGATAGTAAATATAAGTGCACTATCTATACTCAATAACATTACAATACTTGTCTTACATTAGACTCAATACTCTATCTATATTATTCCCATGGTTAATAAGTACTAGCTATATTAGTGAACACTAGTTAGAATAGATATGGCTTACATTAGAATCAATACTCTATCTATATTATTCCCATGGTTAATAAGTACTAGCTATATTAGTGAACGCTAGTTAGAATAGATAAGCTTTTATTATGTAAATTAAACACATTTGACAGTACATGATATGTTTCAACTTTCAATAAAGCTTACAAGGAGTAACAGCTTTGAATAGACGGGATTAGTACTAAGAAGATTAGATAGGATGAAGCTAGTAATCAATCTATTAGTATAATTATCTCGGTATTAGTATAAGTAATACATACCTTACATAGGTAATCCTAGTCATATATGTTACAATTCTTAGAATAATTACTAATCTTCTGTATAAGTAGACATAAACTTATATCCATAATAAAGTAGAATCAATCATAATAGAGTAGAATCCATAACAAGTTTTCACTGTGTTCATTACTGGAATAGTTGGAGTCAATGAATCCCATTAATGTGGTAATAGCTGTCAAAATGAACAACTATACATTACATTAACTAGGCTTTTAGGAGAATGGTTTATAGATTCCCCAGGGTATCCTGGGTGGCCTCTCATGTTGGCAGCTTTTGTTTTGGGAAACTGCATGCAAAATGTTTGCATGGATATTCAAAACTCCAGTGTGATACTCTTGCATTGTACGTCAGTATGACTCCAAAACCATCATATAATTAAACATCAAACTTGAGGTTGGTCTGTAAGGAGATGACTATTTGTACGCCTATCTGGCTTGTTAGGGAGGGCTCTTGTAACCTTGCCATTGATGCATTATGCCTCCAATTGTTTTTCATGGACTGAATTATCTTATTGATCCATGTGTGCTTATCTAATATTTCCCCCCTTTTGATAGCAGCTTCAAGGTATATTCTGGATGGTTCACATTCATGATTAGCCTCCATAATTTCTATGATAAGCTTTCAGGATGCAAAACTGGAGAGGATAGACTGCCCATATTTGAAGTCATTTTGTGTAGGGTCATGAAGCCAAACTAAAAATCAGTTGCATGGACAGGGGATGGGGGTTATTCCCTTCAAGAAAATAAGTAGCATGAATTGTACAATTCTAGGCAACATGAACTAGCTTCCCACAATAATAACACGTTCATTTATTGTTTGTGTTAGCCTTTCCTTCCTTGCTTGTTGAAAGTGTAGTGAAGAAGGTCTTCTCTATGTGTGTGCCTTAGCCAGAGAAAAACCACGAGAAGCTTCATAATAAGCCATGCTTTCTCAAAGAAACTGACTTCAGTCAATTGATTCATCCATGGTGGATCTCAAAAGATGTGGCACCTAGGAGTTCTCTTACATACCGACAACCCTGCAACTTACTGTGATGAAATATGAATCATTTTATTTTACTTGAATGTAAAAGAAAACATCAATAGATGAATAATTCTTTTGAGAATTTAAACATCTGATATCAATCCAGGGATTTCATAACTCCCTCTTAAGGTGATGATGTGATCATCTGAACTTCAAAATTCAACTCCCTCTTGTCATCAATCAGAAATAGGTCACTGACTTTGTGTATGGTGTAGCACTAGAAAATCCCCACTACATGTTTGAAACTAACTAAAAGGAATTAAAAAAAAGCTACTCCTGTGGCAATGAAAGAGATAAGAAAAAAATCTATTACAATCAAGATCTTTATGGTAACAAGTGCAGCACACTACAGGATGTCCTGATCATATAATTATTGTATGGAATACAGGGTCAGAAAACACACACGAATTGAAGAGGTATTATTGGTAATTTTATCAATAATTTCACTGATATAGTGGCAAATATACATCTTAAAGAAATAGTTCCAAACTATGTTTCTGCCTACGTATTTTCTTGTGGGTAAGACCACCTATGAGTACCACATGAGGTGATAACGAAATCTTTAATACCAAGAACCTAAACATAGAATGGGTTCATAGATAGATTTATTTTAAATTCTATTAAAATGTTTTTAAACAAACAGAAGACCATAAAACATGACTGCAAGGAGAATTTTGTGAAAGGTGTTTCTTGTGACACCTTTGACAAAGTTCAAAAGCTTGAAAGTTTTGTTGATGTTACTAATAATGATGATGTGTCTCTTGCATGATATGGGAATTCTGGAAATGGCGTACCAAACATTAAATATGAATGTAAAGGGTTTTTTGAAAAAACTACCAAAGAAATTGGTTGCAAGCTTAGATTAGACTTCATGGCAGCAAAGGTCTAAGAAAATATGGGCAGATAATTAGAAACCCCATGGAGCGGAGTACAAGGACAGGAAATGATGGAATTGGTTTTGTGGTTAAACAAGCAATGGGAACAACTATTTTATAAGAGGGGAACCTCATATAGTGAGTGAATAATTTACCTCTATAATAAGTACATGTAGAGGGGAGAAGATTAACAACAAAAACCTTGTACAAGGAAACAAGTTCAACAACAAAAGTTCTTGAACCACATGGATATGATTAGCTAATATATTTAGCTAAAAGGCCACCATGATGAAACTCCCAGAATCATAATAATACATTAAGTTAACAAAAACCCAAATTAGCTTTGGAAGCATAGATTCAATTAAAATTTTATTTGGGTTTTAGAATTCCCATTAGAGTTGCAGTCTAGGCATTGAATGTGCCTCTCTGTTTTTTGCAAACATATGGGGTATGAAAGCACTCTTAAATCAACAATGCCTTATGGGGGGGATTTAATAGGACCAATACGTAAACAAAACAGAGCATACCATGATTCCATAATGATGATAAACAACACTAATAAACATATTATATCATGACGATGCAAAGAGGGAATTGCTTGACAAAAAGATAGGCATACCCTGCGGTATATTGTGCATGGCATTCATTATTCCAGACTTGTTTCATGGAATGGATTACTCATCTTAAATGCCACTAAAAAATTTACCCACCAACAATGCAATAAGGAAAAAATTATTAACAATATTTTATTTCTATTGCAGACTAAGTTAAATGGGCACTTTTAATTATACAAAGTGCATACATATTCATTGTAGTTTTAGACAACCCTGTGATTAGATCCACCTTCATTATTACCACCGATACCATTAGGATCAAGCTTGTGAATTTCCCCTTCACTTCTAGAAGGAAGAAATTGTGGGATAAATCAGCAACCCTCTGTGCAGATATCTAGGCTCATATAGCAGAAACAAGGGAGGTTTATTCACGTGTGCTAGATTGTATTGGACTATGCTCAAATAAAAATTTGTTGGACATAATCATTTATATCTTGAGGGCTTGCCATGGACTCAAAATATGGACTATTAAAACATCCCTTTCAAGTGCAATATCTACAATGGCTTAGGCCATTTTATGGCAACTTGCCCCAAAAGAATCCCTAAAATTGAAGTACAAAATATGTTCCTCCAACTGTTGGATGCACTTCTATAAGGGGATTGACATAGATATTTATACAAGAAGATCTGATGATTAAAGTTCAGAAGTATAGGCCTTATCAAGCTTGATAGATAATTCACATCTTTTCACTATGTCACAAATTATAATGATAATTTTCGTTTCTTTTATAGATGTAGTTCCTCCAACTTCACATAAACAATCTTGAATCTGCTCTCCTCTTTGATGGCTGATTCCATTAGATGTTGAAGGAGGACTTTGCAATAATTGTTTGCAGATTTGATTTGAAGCCACTATGATTTATTGAGCCAAACTCTGACATATTCCCAAAATGGAATTCTAACAGTCCCTTGCTTGATGGAAACTTGGATACATTCCTTGTGATTGCATTCCTTCTCTTGGAAATTCTACCTAGAAAACCCTAGAACTGGTTTGTTTGGTTAGTTTAGCCAGCTTTGTTCTTGTTTTGATAACCCTTCCACCATTCGAAACACAAATAACATATTTATAGGTATTGATATTTTATTAATGCAAAAACTTTTTTATCTATCAATTTCTGCATTTATTGGGGTAGTTCGATATTTTATTGAGTAGAGTTTAGAGTCTAACTGTCTCTAAAGTCAAGTTTTTCTCATTAGAAAATATCTTATCCTTATCCTTGCAAAATAAAACCAGTTAATGGATTTCAACAATAGAATATTGTGAATTATTTGTTCTTAAAATAGTAACCCACCTGTACTATAAATTCTTGCTTCATTTCTCTGATGAGATGGTTGATGACTTTACTACGATAGTGCAGATTTCACATTTTTCTTTTTTAAAGTGGTCTACCATTCTAACCACGTTTTCATTTTTGTTTGAATGGGCTAATGATTTCTCTATCATTTTGATTCTGCTCTATAAAAGAATGACCTTTATCCATAACAACTAATTACTTTTAGATGAGCTATTTTACTATGCAATCTTCTTTGTTGTCTTTGCTAATTTTGTGGGACTTAATCAGTAAATGCAAAGATTCAGTATAGTTTTGAACCAAGACTCGGAAGGTCGGCTGGATCATTAGACTGTAGCTTCATCACTCCAACTCAAAGTTTTCAATAACCATGTATGCAATTTCAGGGTAGGTTCATTTATGTTTGGGAAAGGCACATGAGATGGATAAGATTGTATGCATGGAAACAACATACATTTTTCTCATGGAAGGCAACAAAGCCAAAAAAATGCCACAGTGAATTGTCTTTTACTAAAAACAAAATAAATGTAATGGCATTGATACACAACGAAGTTACAAATGTCTAATACACCAAGTTGGATATCATGGGCATTAAACAATTTCTTGTGTTCAACATCCATTTTAAGTTTTTAGCCTATTGTTTTGAATACACTTTTAGAAAAGTTGCAGATATTAAGAAGTGGAAGTTCAAAAGAGATAGCCATAGGAGTATACTCTCTCTTTCTAATAGTGCAGGGAATCCATAAGGACATAATGTTAAACCAGTCCCTAAGAAAAACTCCAACAGATGATTAAATTCACAACCCTCGAAGAAAATTTCAGAGGAACTATCCTCAAGCCTCATTGTTTTTGGATAGAACAGTCCACAAATCTCACAACATTTTTGGAAATTTAGAGTTTAACATTTTCGTACATTGGGAAAAATTATAATATTTCATGGTTTCCCATCATAGGATAATTGAAAAAAAATTTGGAATCTCACCAAATGAACAATGTGCATGAGAGGAAACTGTGAATTTGTTGATTTTATATTGAGTTGCTTTGACTCAAGAATTCAATTGTGATAGATCAAGCACTCCACCTCTGGAACTACTCTAGGAGAAGAAGAGGTCATGTTACAAGCATTGTTAAAACTTCATGACAGAAATGCTTTACCTACCTGAGCTAGTTCTTCTTTGACAGTTCCTCAAGGTAATAAACTTAGTTTAGCTCCCCAGATTCAGCCAAACAGCCAGGGTTCTCTCCAGAATTTTTGTCCTTCAACCTTGGATGGTAAGAAAGTGGGGCAACCTTGGATGGAAAAAATGTGGGGCTGATTTTCTCCCACACTTCCCCAGTATCAACAGTCAGGCCCCCTCAGCCTTAGTTAGCCCCCAGATGACATCATCAGCCATTTCAAAATGGTAAACACCCCTGCCGCGTCCATCAAGACTAGCAGCAAATGCATCTAGCTTGAACTACCCCAAGTGGCCTGCCATCAATTCTGCCACAACAGTAAACATGTACTGCAAGATAGTAGAAGCTATAGTGGGAGCTGCAAGCTTCCATTGGGCCTTGCACTCGGTCTAGGTTGTCCTGCTCAATTATTTGTGCCTGTGACTGCTATCTGAGGTGGGCATTAAGCTGTCAAGGTACACATACTCATGAACTCTGAACTCATTGTTGTGTTCATTGGAAGGATTCTGAACATTTGGGTACCTACCTTAACATCATCATGCTTTTATGTACAAAACATTAGTAAAAGATGGTGCATTTTATTTGATGCCTTTGCAAATCTTTTCATGGGCTATTTCAGTGGTGTAGATGATGATCTAGGGTGAAACTTTGATTGTTGTTATAGATAATATTTGGGCACTCTCTTTGAATTCTCTTTTGACATTTATCTTATGTTCATCCTTTCTTGAAGAGGGCGCTGACACAAGTGGTATTTTAGCCTGTTTCTATACCAAGAAAACCACCATGATTTCACGAAATCATGAAGAGCAACTGAGATAGGTTCAAGAGGTATTGTTATTTAATCATCGGAGGAGAAGAAAAAATAATGGATTTATCCTATTGGTTTTAAATATGTTGAGTAGAAATCATGGGTATATCATATCTGAATTGAGTTAATGTGTATTGATGACTTTAAATCATTTCTTTTAGATTGATGGATTATCTCATAACTCTTGATGGATTGCTTTTAACTCTGAAATGTATCTTAGGAGAGAGGAAATAGTTTGAGATTCTATGCAGTCTATTTTTCTCTAAGAAATTTTATTTTTAGTTATATATTACACTATTTTATTTAATTGAAAATCTTTGAGACCACATATTTATATATTATGAGAGTAATATGAGTAAGCTTCTTTGTTGAATTTTTTTAGGTTTTTGTGTAAAACATGAAAAAACCTTAATATGGCACATATGAATGGTGGAAAATGGATGTCTACTGCTCATCCAATCGGTGCTAGGTAGAAGATGCCAAAAATGAGATGTTGAGAGGGACCATTTATCATTAAATGGTCCCATGCAAGGTTTTTTGGAGAATGACGAAGAAGTGAATATGGAAATGTCTGCAAGAATTCAAAATAATGATTTAACAATTGGAAGTGGTAATGGTTTGCCCAACATCATTGGTGAGGATAATGTTAATCATAGCCCCAATAATAGCATTATAGATAACAATTACATGGATGGTTCCAACGACGACCATGCACATGTAGAAGAACAAATAACTATTAAATCCAATGCAAGAGAAATTCTAGATTCAATTAATATAGATGTTGATGGACAAGCTCATGATAATGATATTATACATATGGCAAGGACACCACTATACCCTGGTACACAATGATCCATATTGCAAGCTATGTTACCCCTTCTTAACTTAAAAGTTGTCCATGGATGGAGAGACAATAGTTTCACTGATCTTCTACAGTAAGTTATTTTATAAAAAATGGAAATTTCAAGTTTTTTTTAATATATGTTTCCAAAAATAGAATTCCACTGTAAAATATATCTTATCGTTGTTAATGGTATTTTCACAGGCTTTTATCAGGTCTACTCCTTCCAATTAATAAAGAATTGCCTAAATAAAAAAATGAGATCATGTCATTGATAAAAGATTTAGTTATGGATGCTTCCAAGACGTATGATGCATGTCCCAATGATTCAATCCTATATTATGTATATGGTAAGGAATCCTTAGATGAATGTCCATAATGTGGTGAGAAAAGGCACCATATAAGTACATCATCAAAAAAGGTAGGAATAAAGGTACTACGTCACATACCTTTAGCCCCACAATTTGAGAGGTTATTTGAATGTAAGGAAATTTCAAAACTCAGGTATTATCATGTGAGGGGAAGGAGCACATATAGTGTTATGAGGACGTCAACTGATGGAGTGGTGTGGCGTAAGATCGAGGAGAAGTGGCCAATTTTCAAATATGAGCCACAAAATGAAAGAATATCATTAGCATTAGATGGTGTGAATCCTTATGGAAATCAATAAACACAATGGTCTACATGTCCAGTAATTGCTATCAACAACAACCTACCCCCATGGTTATCAACTAGAAAGGAAAATGGTATGTTGACACTTATCATACTAGGTTATACTTTGTGGAAATTCCTAATATTGAGTTTACATGGTAATAGTAACAAATTTCATGGTGCAAATGAGAAATTGAAGTTGATGTCGTTACAGGTCCAAATCAACCGAAACATATGGACACATACTTGGAGCCTTTAATAAACGAGTTATTAATGCTTTCACAAGGAATGAATATAAAGGATGTGTCTCGTTATATTTCTTCAAGGATATTTCAATTTCATGCAATGCTTCTTTTCACAATTAATGATGCTCCAGGGCTATCAATGTGTTGTGGTGAGCTAGAGTTAGTGTTAATAACCTCATATTGTATTTATTGATTTCATTTATTTCATATTAAAATCCTAAATTATTACTTGATCTTGCATATAAAAATGAAAGGCCTTCAGACTAAGGGATCTTATGGATGCCCAACATGTGGGCCTTGCACCTCATCAAGAAGATCAAGTCATTTGGGAGAGACTGTATACGATGAATATAGAATGTTTCTAAAGCCTGATCATCCATATCACGTACAAGATAAGGATGATTTTGGTGGAAAGGAGTGCCTTCTTAGAGAACCTTCAAAGATGAATCCCAGGAGATGGATGCATGCATATAGAAGCACAAATGGTAATTTCCATTCTCACCTTTTAAATGATATATGATTACATTCCTAAAACATTGATTTGTTAATTTTATTATGATTTTTCTTTTTGGTAGGATCCCTTCCTTCAGGAAGGACTCGAAAGACAATATTTTCAGAGTTGCCATATTATGAAGACCTACCTATTGTTCACTTGTTTGATACAATGCGCATAGGCATGAATGTATCTGTTTGTTTATGTAATATGCTATTTGAGAAGAGTTCAATACATGGGAGGAAACCAAAAAAACTACAAGTGAGGATGGACCTCAAAGAAGTAGGAAGAATGCCTCATCTTTGGCCAAATGATGATGGTAACTTTGTAGCTGATCCATGGTCTCTCACAAAGGAGGGGAAAGAGAAAATGATTAAATCCATATAATCAGTAAGATTCCCAACATGTTTTAAAGTAAATTTTAAGAATGCATTTTCAAAAGGAAATGAACTTGTTGGAATGAAGACCCATGATTGGTATAATTTCCTTAGGGTCTGTGCACATTGATTGACATTAACTATATTATCTATTATGTGATTTTAAAATTATTTTATTTAAAAATAACTATATAGCATGAGTAATTGATTAATTTTAACATTCTAATTGCAATATCTATTACCTATCAGCCTTCCAAATAATCTCGATGACAACATTAGGAGGAAAATATAAAAGCTAAGTAGATTTTTTGATATGATACATGGCATGTATAAGGAAAAAGGTCTCTTCTAGTACAATGTGATATACTAGAAAATTGTTCATCTATAATATTTTTATTTCTTTACGGAAACCATGGGCTTAACTTAATTAATTTTATTCTAGGTGGGTCACTTCAACAAAGATACACAACAAATACTTAAAGATGTGGAAGAAGGAACTCCCCATTTTTATGTGTGGTATGCAAAAATACTTCCCATCAAGTTTCTTCAATGCACAGGAACACTACATTGTGCACCTCTTACATGAAATAGAGTTATGTGGACTAGTTCAAACAAGGGCAATGTTTCCTATTGAGTGCTATTTAAAGGTTTTGAAAAAGTTTGTAAAGCAAAAGGCTCATCATGAAGGTTCTATGCTTCAAGGGTACATGTTGTTCAAATCCATAGTTTATCTCACTAAATTATGCAAAGAATTAAATATTGAAGGGTTGCAACTATGGGACTCAAAAGAAAGTGAAAAAGTTGAAGGAAATGTATTCACAGGACGAGAAAAAACTAGGGAAATTAAAGGTGATTAAACTTATATCTACATATGATTCACAATTTTTATTTGTCACTATGATGGTATAATGTGTTTTATGTTTATGATTGCAGATGTTGTAGAAATGGAGGCTTTATTATTATATGTTGCAAGAAACAGTGAACACAAAAAAATATGGAGGGAGGAATATCAAAGGCATAATGATGCCCAAAAAAGCATTGTTTGTCATATGTATCTCGAGGTGGTCATACTTCATCTTCACATTCAACAATAATGAGAAAATTTGAAAAGGATTGACCTCCAGCTATGAGTTTAAAATATTTGAGAGATAGAGTAGCAAGGGCATGTAGAAATAATGATGAAAGAGTTACAACACATGTATTGGACATTATAAAAGGACTAGAAGAGAATAAGGTGCCTCATTATAAGGGGTTATGGTCCAAGGGTTGTCATTACCATGTTTGGAAGCTAGATGAAAATCGACAAACATTTGACTGTGGAATTGCTGCATATTTTATAGTAGATTTTCAGTCACATGTTTGTGATGGAAACATAAAAACTGACACCCTGTGATACTATAGATTAATTGAAGATATCTTAGAGCTTAATTTCAAATCTTTAAATGCGGTATTATTTGAAGCTAAGTGTTTTAGAGATATTGTAGTTGGAAATCATCCAACAACATATATGCATGAGAATGGTTTTTGCATCATCAATCATAACAGATTTGAGAAAACAGATGAACCATATGTTTTTCCTGACCAATGTGAGAAAATATTTTTATGTTGTCATCCTACAGAACAATCAAAGTCATTTTTCATTGAGTATAATCCTAGATCAATAAGAGTCTTCCAACCTTCACATGAAGAACAACCTATCTCAGCAAAAATGTCATCTAATTGTAGCTCAAATGATGAATTTAATGGGCAAGAAGACATGCTTGAAATGTACAATGGCTATTCAAATTATTTTGATGATTAATGACAAATTCCATGAATAGTTCTACTCAAGAAAATGTAAATGTCTAGTAGTTCAATATTAGAGTTGTATTTTCATTTAAATCTATTATATGGATTTGTTTAGAAGAATCAAACCTATCATAATATAAAAATTAATAGTATTTCAATGTTAAACATATCAGAGAACTATAACATGATAACAATGTTATATATATTATCATTATGTACATTTAGATTTTTTTTTATCATTATTTTTTTGAAAACTTAATAATTAATGAATTTCTATCTTATAGAATTGAAAACTTATTTTTTACAAGGGAAAGTTAGATATTAGAGGATTTGTTAAGACTTTTTTACCCTCCAAAATGATATTTTATGATTAAAATATTTTCAAAATGTTTCATTTGATTATGAGTTACTATTTTTTTGTTGTTTCTTGTATGTATTTAATTCATTTGCATACTTTTAATTTTACAATATACTCATTATTCCACTTATATAATCAAAGTTTGATGCTTTTATTTTATATATCTATATAATGCACTTGTCTCATTATTGGATTAATGCATTGAAGTATATAAAACTTGTTCTAAATTGGGAAATATGTAATATTGAATCAGGTCTACTCATTCAATATGAGAACAAGAAAAAAAGTAAAGTCTATTCGGACAAAGAGTCTAAAATAATTTATGAGGGACACACCTGTTAGAGTCATAGGTATTAATGAGATACCTTCCAAAGGAAGTAATTTATCTACAATCCCATCTTCCCATTTAGATTTTGCGGATGATGTATATGTCCCGGTAGTAACTGATACTTGCCATAATGTGGAGCCTACACTTGAAACTAGATTTGAAATTGATAGATTGCAATCATATAGAGAGTGGTTGATGAAGCCTGATGTTGATCCATTCATAAGATATGCAATTCATGCAGCATACAAAACAACTATCTCTGACACAAAGAATGCAACATATACAGAAACAACAGTTGATGATCTACTAAGGTAAATTTACTCATTTATATTTTATTCATAAGATTTAGGGTTGTAATTACATAACATATGATTATTAATAATATATTATATTACGGTGTAAATATTTTTCCTGGTGGGTACTCGACTCGATAAGCAGAATGGCGATTAGGGTTCAGTTTCTCTCCACTCAGGCGGCCGCTCTCTCCTCTGAAGCCCTCATTCCGCCATTGCTTGGGAGCCCGTCTACGTTCACCTCTGTATCGGAAGCCCCCTTCTCTGCACTGCTCGTTCAATATTATCGCTATCCCGCAGCCCTGAAGCTTCTTTCGCTCCCATCAGATCGACGATAGCGTGTTCAGCACCTCGGGAGCCCCCTCTGCTCCTCTGTGGCTTTGCATGAGGATTCCCTCGGTATCTCTCTTGCTCCAGGACCTCAGGACAAGCGCGAAGAGTCTGACCTTCTCATTTATTAGCACGAAGGTAGCAGCGCCGGGTTCTGTTTGCTGTGGAAGAACATGCCACCTTTTTATTGCTCTGTCTCCCTGTCCTCCAGTTCGGATCTGAGATGGAGTGTCTGTCTCCCTGCGCAGGAGAATTGGCCTCCCCAGCAGCTCCCTGGCAGACTTACTCTTGGAAACATCTAAGATCCTAACTTGGTGTCCATACAACAGACGTCTAGGATGTACTCTGCCTCCTATCAGATCCAAATTTCACAACCCTCAAGAAAGACCATTCTTCATTGGGTTTGCTCCTCAGATCTGGTGCTGACTCTGAAACTAAATCTGGAACGTTGGATTGGGATTCCCTCAGCGCTTTAGAGACTTCTCTTTCGAGGTAAACAACTTGAAGATTTTTTGTCCATCTCTGCCTACAGCATTGATAAGAATGACTCCTTAGTGTTAGCCCTTCGTTTGAGAGGTGGTGTTGTTGGGCAATCCTCTTCTACTCCTTCCTTCTCTTACAAATATGCGGTTCACTCTAAGCACCCCAAACCCCCTAAAGCCCTTAAACCAAATCCTTTTTTGGTTGACAAGCTTGAGGAAGTTCCCTCTGCTGAGTTTACCCATTCAGAAATCGCAAATGATCTTCAAAAATTTGCAGAAAGAGCCATCATATGCAGATTTAATGGACTGTGGCGGTGCTCAAAGGAACTCTATGATTGGATCCATGCTAACTGGACTCACCATTGCAAAGCCAGCTTCTGTTCAAAAGGATATTTCATATTTTTGTTTGATAATCTTAAGCATTATGAAAAGGCTATAGAAGAAGGTCCTTGGTTCATGGGAACTGCAGAGCTCTTCTTAACTCCATGGTTCCCAGATTTTGACCCAACAACTTCTGTCATCACTGGGACACCTGTCTGGATCAGGCTTCCCAACTTACCAGCCCATTTATGGCATATTAGAGTTTACAAAGCGATAGGCAACACCTTGGGCAGTTTTCTGATGGGAGACTATTGGCGGGAAAACAAAGGTCTTTACACATATGCCATAATATGTGTGGAACTAGATTTAAGCAAGGGACTTCCAGAGAAAATCAATCTCAAGATAAACGATTTTGTTTGGACTCAAACACTGGATTATGAGAATACTGCCTTCCGTTGCCGACACTATCACAAAATAGGTCATCTGCAGAAATCATGCCCAGCTCTCCCGGCAAAATAGAAAAAGGTGAACGAATCCAAGCCCAAATCTAAACAATGGGCTCCATAATCTCTGCCTCCTGCAGCGGACTTTGATTCCTCTTGCTCAGAAGATGATGGAAGTGATGCAGAATCAGATCAGAATCAGACAATGGACATTCCCACCGATGCTTAGTCGCTTCCTCCTGATGTTGCCGTCACTCAGAAGTGATCCCATGTGACCTCCTCTTCCGACTCAGATAAGGAGATCCCCCCTTTGGAGAACTCTGGTCTTCAAGTTGTTTTAGCTCATTCACCCTAGGATGGATGGGTTAAAGTCAGTAAAAAGAAAGGGAAAAAGCTTTGTGTAGAGGCCTCTGCCCACTCTGGGTAGTTTTCAGTCTTTTTGCCATCCAGTCTTTTCTTGTTATTCCTTGCTTGTTTCTTTCCTACTCCAGGGCCGAGGTTGATAGTTTTATCATTTCCGGTTGCTGGTGTTTTTTTTCTCTTGATTGTATCATCATCTTGTACCATATTTCTGCTTAATAGAATCAGTCTTATTCAGAAAAAATAAATATATATTATATTGCAATGTTCAGGAGTAATATCAATGTTCTCGAATAAGACACTAACATCAATGGACAAAAAAATCAATCTCCTCCATCATGAACAAACTATACCATCTATTGGTGCATCTTTTCAACCTCTCTTAAAACATCCAAATGAATATGTTAAAGGAGAGGCAACTAATGGTATGCCATTCACAATCACATTAAATGAAAAACGGAAAGTCTTAAATGATGAAGGTGGCAGAACATGGAGAGACATACTTCACCGTGAATCATTGAGATTATTTGGCCCTACAAAAGGGATGAGAGTTGCCGTCATCAAGGTAAAATTCATATACTATTCTTTTTCATAAATTGCATACTTAATTTATGTAGTATAAACAATATATACTTAACGTTTCATATTTCACATATTAAAAAAAATTATATGTTGTACTCAATGTTACATTCCCTAAATTTCATTACTACCAGTACTAAAAACCTTAAGATTTTTTATATGGATTATTTACTTTCTATGAGTATTTCACAGATAAATCTAAGAAGGATGAGTTAGTATCTCTTATGCATAAAGTATCGGAAATTATACCTCCAAAAAAAATTCTTAATAGTGTTGTTGAATATATTAAAAATTCTAGGAATGATTTGAGAGGAGAATTGGTAAGAAACATAAATGTAGTCAAGCCGCACTTCATAGTAGAAGGAGAGTGGAAGAGGTTATTGGATGAGATTGCTATTAAGAAAAAAGGAAAAATGGAACTTTGGTTGGAAAAGACAAATATGCACATACTGTACGAGCCTCGAGGTTGTCCACACACCATCGTTTGGGGAAAGGTGGCATGCTATCTGCAGAGGAAAAAATTTTAAGCTTAATACTCTACTATGCTTCTTAAGGAAAAAATATTTTTTATATAATCAAATTTATAACTATTTCACTGTTATTTAAAATATAGTTGCAGGTGTTCAATACTAAAATGTCTGAAGATGACAAAGATTTTGCTTCATGCTATGGTCTATCTTCTCTCATTCATCAAAAGATTAAAGATGGATATCATCCTATTATAGATTATGAGGTATTTTTTGACCTATAATTTTTTTTGTTTTAGATAAAATTTTATAATATGAAAGAAGTATATGCAAATGAAAGTTTCAATTAATACAATTTATAGTTGTGTTGATATTATCTTATATGTGTCTGAGGTAAGTGATCAACATGATGAAATAGAAGATAAAGCTGAACTTTGAATCATGCTTCAACATTACCATATGTTTGGTTAGTTCACTTAAGTTATTTTTTAAATCAATAGGATACTTTAGTTATGAAATACCATTAAATGCACACACTTTTTATGGTTTATTTCAATTCAATTGAAGTTATGTTTGTGTTTTTCTCCGTTTATTTCATTTATGTATTTTTATTCACAAACTTATGTTTATGATTTTTCCATGAATTGTTTTAAAACAAATGTTGGAACATATGTATAACTTTTCTTTTCTTTAATTAAATTATCTCTTTTTATATACTCATCATTTTGCTTGTTGTATAATATACTTAAAATTTTAACTTATGTAGATATTGTTATTACTTTGTAATTATTCATTTAATGTGAAAGATATCCATTTAATATATTTTTTCATAACTAGAAAGATATGTAATAGATTAGAAAACCAAAAGTTCTTGAAATATCATGCCATCTTGAAGTTTTCACTCAAACAAAATTCTGTGAGGCTTGGAATTGAAATGACACTGCTTAGAAGTTTTATTTATTTATTTATTTTAATTTTCAAAGATTGAAATGATTCATCTACATGATCAATACCATGTTGAACAAAATGATCAGTAGTGATATTATGTATGTAAATTTATTATGCCCATCAACTTGGAATCATGTGAATGTTTCAATGGAGAGACTCTTCCTTTACTTGTAATTGATACTTTCCATAATATAGTCAAGCACAAAAAAAGCTACCATAGTTTTATTGTACACAATGAATTAAAAACTTTGGATGTAACTATGAGATACTTCAATTGTGTTAATACATTTAATATTAATTAAATATATTTATGGTAATCGGATTTAAGCATGAGAAAATGGTCAAAATGTTCTCTTTTGTAATAAAATCAAACTCTTCCCAGGATACTCACCACATGCAATATATAACCTTTCTAAATAAAGGAGGTTATTTTTTTTTCACCATTTCATATTTTATGGTGCTTTGCACCATATACAATTTTATTATAATAATAAAAAAATTGTATTTTTTTGCACCATTTTTTATTTTATGGTGCTTTGCACCATATACAATTTATTATTATTATAATAATTTTGATATTTTTATGATAAATTTTTAATTTTTGTAAAATTGGTTTTGGTGCTTTGCATCACAATATCTTGATCCACGTCAGATTGGTTTTTGGTGGTTTGCACCATACACCATGGAATTCCACATATGCATTTAACACCAAATTTAACATTTTTTACTAACTCCACTTTTGCACCAAAAAACATAGCACCACTTGTGTATCTCCACATTATCACCGCTTTTGCACCACTATTTGAAAAGTGAAGATTTCTCAAATCCTTTACAAATAGTGGTGCTAATGTGAGGTTAAATTACCCTTCTTATTGTAGTGTTCAAGATTTGAAGGTTTAAATATTTGAAAATTTTTGTACTAAGAATATCAAAACATTAATTTGAAGTAAGAATATGAAAACATTAATTAGTGATAGGTTTTCACTCATTTCCGTATGATTATTAGAGTGAAAACACGGAACCCATTAGTTGAAATTTCATTTTTAAATTGTGGGATATTTTAATTTTTAATTTTATATAAATGAGTGCGATTATGAAAATATTTAATTTATCATTCGAGATTTTATATGTAAATAAGCTTTTTTGGAAATTTGTTTATGTTAAAAACATGTATTTCTTAAATTTAAATAAGTTTTTTTTCCTTAAATTTTAAATATAATAGTATGAACTAATGGACACCTATGGACTATGACCATGTAAATGAGTATTATATCTCAAGAGAGATTTGAAATATTATAGCATGTAAGTAAAGTATTCACATGTGTGTACGGAAGGCGTATTATGGCCATGTAAATGAAGTATTCACGTGTGTGTGGAAGGCTCACATGCACACATCTAGAGCTTATAGTGCTAGTGTGTATGGAAGGGGAATATGCACACATTTACAATTTATAGTGCATATGCCCCTTCACTATGAAAGATCAACCTCTGCATATGAGAAAATTGTTCTATTACAATGAAAAATTCAATGCTTGAAGCTCAATTCCTGCTCCTAAAGAATATGAGGCTTATGTTTCCTTGAGCAATTTGAGGTTTAGTTTACTTGCTACATGTAAACTATGTACACTTAACAATATACAACGATAAATATAATTATGCATTTTTCCTTCTATTAAACAAAATCCAATTGCATGCATGACTAGGGCTATATTTAATAAATTCACTCACACATCAATGAGTTAATAAATATTACAACTTCTCAATTGAACTAACTAGTGAGACTAGAACTACCATAACTGAGTTTCACTAATTATAACTCCACTAGATTAGTAGATCTTAACTATCAAGTCATGAACAACTCTACTTAACTAATTGACTTGCCATGTAACTCTTGTTAACTGTCATCCTATTTAATGTAAAAATTCAAAATTTTCCATTCAAATGTTTCCATTTAACTAAAGCACGAGTCAAATAAAGTATTTTCTTCCTACAATTTAACAATTTTTATATTTATAATAAAACTTTTTAAAACAATTAGTTACAAATTGTGAAAATCTTCATTTTCATATTTATACCTTCTATTTGAAGTTTATATCAAGAAAAAAAACGGATTTTTTAAAAGAATTTCTTCAAAAATTTTGTGGAACTTACCTCCTTGAAGTGCTGTCATGATTCTTGCATCCTACGGTTCACCATCAACATCGAAGACCAATAATGTCGGCCTCATAGCATAAATGCACTTTTGCACTTTATTATTTCAGAATTATCACATTTATTCTTTAAAGTTTATGAGTTGCATCTTAAACTCTATTCTCTGATGGTATATGATATTTGAAATATCATTTAACGTAGATAATTCATTTCGGCTGCCAATATATTTGAATCTGCATGTTCAAGACAAATAAAGAAATTTATGAAATTATGCGTGGTCAAGCTTACCCCTATTACAGCTACGGCATCCATCAACTGCATCCTCTCATTCTAGATCTTCCGAAAAAGACCCCTATTCATATTCATCTAGCTTGGATTCTAATTCTACCAACGGTCCTTCCAGGCTTTTCATTAATGCTTCCAGGCTTTTCATTAATGCTAAACACAGTTTTCTCCTTGAATAACAGAAATCCTAACTATGACTGCACCCCGATTCACCACCCCCACCCCGACCGCCACCGCCACCGCCACCCCCACCCCCAATTCTCTTTGATGTAGCTTTAGTAACTCAACCCTCTGTAATGCAAGACTCACAGAACCTTTTAACCTAAATCTATTTCCCCTGTACCCAGTCTATTCTCGATGGAAAACTCACGTGAACTCGAACACCGGCTCACCACTACATCCGCTACCCTGAGCCGGCCCAGCAATATGGGTGCATAGTTTTATAATTTGTTCTATTATGTTCCTAAAATCTTCGGCCGGTGAAAGTCAGATAAAACCTGCGTATAAAATGTTAAAAAAGTGTTAGTGCTTGACTCTGTAATTCCAATTATGTATGAGAGATGTGTAAGTATGTTGGTGTTCTGGCAAGAATTTGGACAAGTGTCTTTTCTAAAGATGAAAAATATTTAAACAAAAAAATCATAACTAAGAGTGGTAAAAATATTTAATTCGCTCTCAACAATAAAGAAAATGTTTCACATCTTAAAAAAAAATGAATAGATTTTTTTGGTTTGTTTAATTAAAAGTATAATAAAACATCAACAACCTCACCCTATACTTAGAAGAAGTAGTAAAAATATTTCAAATATTTAGATGTTCATATGAAACAACATAATCTTACTCAATTTTATATTATAGAGAAATAAAACATTAAAAGTTGAGAAAAAACTATATATACATTATATAAAGCAATTGAAAAAAATATATTTTTTTATAGTAAAAACATTTTAAGCACTCTCACTATTTTATACAAAAGTAAATTTGATCCATTTTATACATTAGCTTAAAAGAGAAGAGCTATGACCAGGCTAGTGAGGCTTGGGCCAACACAACCTCCTCCAAGCACTCTTATAACTTATCAATGCATATAAGAGACATCCTTGCTTATCTTTGGCATTGCTTTCAATTTCTCCCAACCCCTAATAAATAATGGCCCTAAGTTTGGAAATATCATTCTCATACAACCATGTCACAACATACCTCAAATTCAAGAGGAAGCGAGTCATTAGTTTTATTATTGCTACATTTAATTATCCTAAGCGTAACAAGATATCTTCGAAATCCCCTTAGCCTTTAGCTCTTTTTACCATGGGTTTCAAGCCAAAAGCTACTTTTGTTTTCCAAAATAAGATAGTATAACTTGGCTAAAATGTGGCTAATCACAATGGAATTATATTTAGAGGAGATGATTTTATCTCTAGTTTTAAAGATGGACACAATAACCCTCTATGTCCAAGGTTTAGAGAATCATTGCTTAAATATAGACACAATAAGGCCCTATGTCCAAGGTTTAGAGAATCCTTGCTTCATTTCCAAATTAAAGAATTTTTTTCTGTGCAAGATGAAGATATGTTCTCCCAATTTAAAATTTCTATCATTGTAGCCTCCTATTATTTCCTCATTTTCCCATTAGCTAGTTGATTAATGCTAAACTCAATGCATTTAAAAGAAAATATATCATTCTTTGTGGGCATTCAAAATGGTGTCCATGGCATTATGGGATTCATACATGTTTTTGGTGTAAATATTCTAGTTCTAGTTCAAGGTAATCAAATGATTTTCTTTAGAGTTAAGAAACATAATTTTCATCAAAAACTTTTTATGGTCAAACTTATAGAACTCCAATGTGTACTCTAACTTTCTACTTACATCAAATATTTTATT
The DNA here is from genome assembly GCA_034641835.2 of Pinus albicaulis. NCBI lineage: Eukaryota > Viridiplantae > Streptophyta > Pinopsida > Pinales > Pinaceae > Pinus > Pinus albicaulis. The sequence continues at coordinate 660,341,042 of CM076580.1, forward strand.
TGTTTTAACATGAATGTTGTAGGTATTTTACTTGTGAAGTTTGCATCTCTAATTGCTTTTATAGAAATTTAATAATCATTATCATATGAAGAGCCCTTATAATTCTATTATTCTATTTATATGACATCTCCATAGAAAATTTTGCTAGTAAAAATGATTGTAGTAAAATTACGATAAATTTTATTACTCATATGTGATTTTAGAACCATTATCATATGTTCTATTATTATTTTTATATGACATTTCTATATACTCTATTATTCATTTTTTATATAACATCTTTTACAAATTTTTGCTAACATGGAGGATTGTACCAAAATTATAATAAAGTTTTTTTCAATATTATTCTTATAAATAAAAGATTTAAATCCCTACCCTACTTAAATCCTTTTGATCCTTTAAGAAAAGGTTCATTTTTCTCTTATCAAAAAGCAAGTGGCTTTGACTCTTAGAATTCTCATGCATTTTCTTATTTAAGTGACAAAATTTAGAATTATTGTTTAAAATTCAATGCTGACAATAAAATTGAAAAATTCTAAATTTACAATTTAGTAACAAGGATATTTACCTATTTTTGTTTATATTATTTAAATTTTAAAATTCATAATGAATTAAATTTTGAGTCATAGAATTCTCATACATTTTCTTATTTAAGTGACAAAATTTAGAATTAATGTTTAAAATTTAATGATGACAATGAAAATTGAAAAGTTATATATTTACAATTTAGAAACAAGGATACTTACCAATTTTTGTTTATATTATTTAAATTTTAAAATTTATAATGAATTAAATTTTGGCTCTTAGAAATCTCATGCATTCGCCTATTTAAATGAAAAAAACTAGAATTAATGTTTAAAATTCAATGATGACAATGAAAATTTCTAAATTTACAATTTAGAAACAAGGATATTTATCAATTTTTTTTTATATTATTTAAATTTTAAAATTCATAATGAAATAAATTTTGACTCTTAGAATTCTCATGCATTTTCTTATTTAAGTGACAAAATTTAGAATTAATGTTTAAAATTCAATGATGACAATGAAAATTGAAAAGTTCTAAATTTACAATTTAGAAATAAGGATATTTACTAATTTTTGTTTATATTATTTAAATTTTAAAATTCATAATGAATTAAATTTTGACTAGTAGAATTCTCATGCATTTGCTTATTTAAGTGACAAAATTTAGAATTAATGTTTAAAATTCAATGATGACAATGAAAATTGAAAAGTTCTAAATTTACAATTTAGAAATAAAGATATTTACCAATTTTTGTTTATATTATTTAAATTTTAAAACTCATAATCAATTAAATTAAAATTTTATTCAATTAAGATAAAAAAATTCATTAAAAAACTTAATTGAATAAAATTTGTTCATATTTTATTTCAGGCAATAAAATTAAAAGATTGACGTATCATTTAAACAAATAATTTAAATTAAGAAAATAGTTTTCATTAATAAAAATTGTTTTATGTTTTCGAAGCAGCGGATCGTTAGGCTTCAGTAAGAGCCCGGCAGAGGAGAAATGGTATTATTATTGTTGACAGTGACGTCTAGAAGCCGAACGGCCACTTCAACTTGGTGTACTAGTTATGGGTCTTCCTCCTCCTCAATTAAATGATGAGGCTAGCCTAAAATGGATTTCTTATAGCTCAGCAAAGCACATTTGACACTTGGAACAATACAGAATATTCCCTTATATCACAAAGGGTTGACAGGAGCCAATGTCAAATAATGCAAACTAGGTCCGCCAATTAATGGAGACGCGATATTGAATTGATTATCCTTATCATGACTTTCTTTTAGAGATGACGAACTATGATGAATGTGATCAATAACTTCATATTTCTTGACGGCCGCATGAGATGCAATTTTCTGGAAATATTGCGTAATTTGACCATACATTACCGTGATTTCATGAAGTTGTTGGTGTAACGCATATTTGGAAAAAAAATTATTGTTTTCCTTTAAATTTGTGTTCCAAGTTTTATTCTTTTGACAATACCTCCATTTTATATTCTATTGAATTAAAAGAATTGAACAAATAGACGTTGTTATTGAATTTAAAAATAAGAACAAAGGACATTGTTAGCAAGTCGTCTGTGGAAAATGTAAATTTCATGGTTGTTAAGATTTCACATTCAACGCTGGTTGCAATAATAAACAATTTATAGTGTTAAGTGAATGAGAAGTTAAAAAATAATAATATCGTAATCATTAAAATTTAATATGTTTTTAATTTTTGTTCGTGGGGAACTTTGTTTCACGTGCACTCCGGTATATTCCGTTACACCACTATTTTTAAAAGATTATATATATATATATATATATATATATATATATATATATATATATATAAAAGTTTATGACTGGTTGAACTGATTTTTATACTAATTTTTGATATAAAATCATTCCTATCGCTATCACTATGGCATAATGGTATGTTAATTTTTTTAATTTGGCATATTTTTGGTTGCTTTTTTTAATTTGGCGTATTTTTGGATGCTTGTGATAAGGTTTAAAGAGTAAGATGTCTAAATTATTCCAATCTATTTAACTTATAAATTATTGAATATATTTTTAGTATACATTGAAAATTACTAAATTTCATCTAAAAATTCTGTTATATTATCTAAATAATAAAATATTAAATATGGACTTTTTCAGAATTTTGACTGCTTCATTCGGGAAATTGTTCTGCTGCGTGGCTGCCACTGCGGCGGCCGGCCTCGACCTGCCTAAGGTCCAATCCTCATCTCTACGTGGTTTGAGGCTGTGACTGCCGAGATCTGATTTACGTGCGGTGGGCGCCCCTACGATGGCACACCGCTGAGCTCGGTCCCATGGAGACGCAGGGTTCTCCCAAGGAGCCCCTCTCGCCGCCTTCCGTTGGACACTTTTAATCACCTTCTAAACTCGGTTTGCCCCGAAAGAAAAAAAGCGAAGCATCTAAATTCGTTAAGAAGCTCGAAGATATCCCCGAGATCTCTTTGCCTCCCGCAGACCCCCATCCAAGTAGCTTTGTTCCCCCGGCTGAGCTAGGGTCTAATTGGCCAATTCACTCGGACTTTGGCCTTCTCCGAAAACTACCGGGAAATGGGTTATCAGAATTGGGCTCCTCCGATCAAGCAAAGTGTTACATCTTACTTTCTGGCGAGGGTTCTTCCCTTCGAATTCTCCTCCAAAGAAGACAAAGATCCGATCTTCCAAAACGGGTCGTATTTCTGCGGACCCTCGTGCCCCCCATCCGAAAACTCCGACGCATCCCACAGCCGATGTTCCTGCTGTTCCTGTGGGCTCGTTCCCGAATCTCCCGCTCACCGTTGGAACTAGGATTCCTTGAAACACATTGGCAACGCCGGGAAATTCATAAATCGGGAACAACAATGACCAAGTATGACCGTGCTAGAATTGCGTAGAAGTAGATCTTGAGGTGGCCCCGCAGGCAATCAAAATCACTGCCTGGGTACCGGTCTCATGTGTAGATCTTGATTGCGAGTGCCCCATTCAAATGCGTGAAATGTCATGTTCATGGGCACTTTCGCCGTAAATCGGTCTAACCAATGCAGCCAGAGAAAGGGAAACAAGATAATGAAGTCAAGCGTACAAAGATAAACCACAAAGGAAAAAAAACTGGGAGGACCCTATGGAAAGGGCCTTCTTCGTGCCAATGCCTGCTAACCCCTCCAAAAGGTACCCGTAAAAACAAGTTCGATCCTTAAGCTAGCAACAAGCAACTCCAGAGATCGAGACCCAAACCAGCCTCTCCAAGCAAAGGCACTCCCTCAATATCCCTTAAAGAAACAAGTGTTGAAGACCCTAAAGGTATGACTATAGAAGATGAATAAGAAGAACAAAGAAACAAAGACGAGAGTCAGAGGAGGAAGGAGAAATAGAGAGTCTCAAACCCTATATGAGATCCACAAGAGGTCGCAACCGACAGGAAAAAAGAGAGCAGTGGAGACTTACAAAGACAAGCTTAGTGGGCAAAACAGCCAACTCGAAAACCGCTAGCCTCAAAGCCTAAGATGACGAAAAATAAACCAAGGCTCCAAGTGGACGACTGTTACAAATAATGAAGGTCATCTCCTCGGAATTGTGAGGTATGGGGAGCAAAGTTAAGGAAGAAGCCATTAGAAGTTTAATAAGAACAAGACTCAGACATATTTCTCGGGCCCGTAGAGACGAAGCCGGAAGACGTAGCCCTCCGCATGCAAGCAAGAAACTTGGATCGAAGCGAAGCAAGAGAAATCTCTCACGCGCCCGAGGAGCCTCGAGAGGGATTGGTACACCGTGGAATGCCAAAAAAATTGTAGTCATTTATGAGGTATTAAGGCAATACTCATTGGTCGCTTCTTAAAATGCAAGACCCGACTCAAAGAAATATTTTTCTCTTTCAATGTATACTTCTAGTCAATATTGGGGAAAAAAGGACTCGCCGGGATTCTATAAGGCACGGCGTACTTGGAAAACCCTAGAAATATAATCGTCATTGAGATCTCAACCTCACTCTTCACCCGTCCGAAAAAAGAGGAGGTACCGGTAGTCCGAGATCCGGCAAGGGAATGGGCGAGGATCTTATGTAGGACTAGGATTTGGCCGGATATCAAACCTTCCTCCGTAAGTACTCGGTCTAACAAAAGAGCCGGCCCAGGTCATATTGCCGCGATTAGATAGATTTTCATCCAAAGCTCCTTCGTTACTAGGATTAGAACCCAGAATGCATATTCTCACAAAATGCGCATCTCGACCACAAGCCCATAGTGCCGAATCTTCCGGCCCATCTTGATCTAGGCCCTATTCCTAGATTCACTCCTCTCCGGGTCAAGGGAGCCAGAGCTTCATGCAATTAGTCAAGGATTGTTGAGAGCAATGACTGTGTGATCTCCTTTCTTTGTCTCTGGGAGGAAAAGCTTAGAAGGGTGAAAGGAGTTCTAAAACGATGGGCCAAACCCTTTCCAACCTTGCTTCAAAGGAAAACCATCAAAGCTTCTCTTGCTTGCAAAATTCAAAAGGGGAACGCTATTGTCACGAGGAGCTTCGTATCAAGAGGCTCAACGCAAATCGCAGTTTTCACAAGGCCTCATGAATAAGAAGAATACGAGAGATTAAAATCTCGAAATCTATGGCCTAAAGTGGGGGATAGGAATACTTCTTTCTTTTCATAAACAAACCCAAAGCCAGAAATTTTTCAACACTATATCCGAGATCAAGGAGGATAACGTCACCCACAACGGGGAATTTGAGGACATCAAGGAAGCAAACCTCTTTTCTTACTTTCAAAACTTGTATGGTGAGGACACAGAGCCGGATCAATATTTAGATCTTTTAGACATTGTTCCATCTTCAATCTCCCCTCATATGAACGAGATCCTTGAGGCCAAAGTCACTAAAGAAGAAGTTAAAAACACCCTTTTCACCATGGATCCGGACAAGGCTCCTAGCCCAAATGGCTTTTCTACCAGGTTCCTTCAAGTTTGTTGGCTAATAGTTGAAAAGGACCTCTTCAAAATGGTCCAAAAATCTCAAGATAGTCAGAAAATCGGAGGAAGCACAAACTCAGCTTTTTTAGCCCTCATCCCCAGGGAGAAAGGCGCCAGCAACTTCAACAGATTCCCGTCCGGAGCATCCTTATGCACAGGGTACAAGCTAATCACCAAAGTAATTGCAACAGATCAAGCTCATCCTTCAAAATAATTCGAGAACCAAGGAGGCTTCATCCAAGGAAGGCAACATCGTGGACAATTTTACCCTTTGTTCAAGAAGGAAATTCACTCAAGTCTTCACCTGAAGAACAAGGTATGGTTCTTAAACTCGACTCTAGCGAATTATTTTGATCGAGTAAATCATATCTTTCTCGTTAAAAGTCATGAGCAAGTTTGGTTTTGGAGAAAAGTTCATTAAAATGGATCCGCTTGCATCTGGAGTCATGGATTGCACCTCTAGTAAATGAAGGGGTGAGCTACATCGATTTTTTTAAAGCTTCGAGAGGGCTTAGGCAAGGTGGGTGCCCACTCTCACCTCCTCGCTCTTGTAATCCAAGCCTCTTTCCTCGCTTTCCTATTAGACAAAAAGATGCAAAATCAAGATATTAATGGGATTGTGTATTGCTAGAGGGGTCAAAAACATAAATCACGCCTTTATTTGTGGATGACACTGCTATTGGGAGTTACCAATCTTCCTCAGCCCACTAAGTTCAAAGTGCTTCCGGGATGAATCTCTTTGAGGCCTCGTGAAGTGTCTTAAATAAAAGAAAATGCCACATCTTTTAGTTGGAACACATCGCCCGCATTGCTCGTTATCTCTAGATGTTTGGGCTTTGGCGTCTCTCCTTGGACCTCTTTCAAATACTTGGGTCTAACTATTTATCATAAAAGACACAGCGGAAGACTCGGCTTCCACAACTTGAAAAATTCAAGACCGAGATCGAAGCCTGGGGATACTCCTGGCTCAACATTGCTGGTAAATCTGTCCTAATAAAATATGTGCTCACCAATCTCCCTCTATATCAATTTGTTGTGCTTCTCACTCCGGAAAGCATCTTAAGAAAAATGGAGGAGTACATTCGGAGGTTCTTTTGGAAGGGAGGCAAACAGAATGAAAACAAGCTTCCCCTTACCGCTGGGGAACAATCTCAAGCCATTGTGGGAGGGTGGTTTGAATCTCAAAAATCTATGTCGCGAATATAGCTATGGCAGCAAAGATTATTTGGAAGATCATTGCACCCAAACCAGGGTGGGCTCAATTGGATCTCTCGGAAAAATACTTCGCAGGTCCTCGTTTAGCCGCTGGACAAAGTGACTCATCCGCCTAACTCGCTTCTTAAAATTGTTTGCTAAAGCCGCTCCTCTAGTCAATGCGCACTCCTTTCCGGATTCCGCAGAAACGACAAAAAGATTAGCATCTCGGATCGACATAATCATGAACATGGATCCTATTGAAGATAGAGCCTCCATTAGGAGCGCTCGCGCCGTCAGATGGATGGAGATGGGTTGCGAACGTTGTGGGATATTTCGCTCGTGGAGTGACTCGTTTGGGCAAAAAGCTGGGAAATGTCCTCGCCGTGCCGGCTCACTTGCTTGACGAATGGACCACGTTGCTTAACCTCCTTCATGGATTGGCGCTCACAACATATGAAAAGAGACTCGAGAGGCCGGCGGCGAATGCCGTAGGCTACGCCGGTTTCATGGGATATGCTAAGCTGAGCGAGAGACCATACGTCCCCCCTGACTTAGCACCTTGGCATGGTATCTGGCATTTTCCTTCATGGCCCAAAATCGATTTCTTTGCTTGGCTTCTATGCCATGGTAAAATTCTCACGTTTGACATTTTGTAGAGGAAAGGATTCCACGGCCCTTCTAGATGCCTGCTGGTAAAGAAAATCCGCAGAGTGCTATCCACTTAATGCTTGATTGGGTGTGCCTTCTCTAAGCGTATTTGGTTCTCCTTCATCCACACCGGATCCCGCATTTCGCTTCCTTGCTCCATCGCTGGTCTATTTTCTAATTGGGCGTTGACAGTATCCCGGTCCTCCTCCTAAAAACCGCATTATCAAAACTGCATGGCCCCGTCCTCCCAAAAGGTAATTTTCCTTCGGGGTAGATCCGGCTTGAAAGAAATATTATAATTTTCAAAATACTCCATTTAATCACAAGGTATTAGAAATCAAGATTAAAATAACCGAAAGAGTGTTTGATTGATCTAAAAGACGATTCTAATTCAAAACCCAAAAGACATTGCTCGGGGTTCATTCCTGATTTGCAATTCCAAACGTAGTTAGGAACACTCCTCTCAAAGATCGTAAAATAAGAAAATCTGAAACCCGACTTTCAAGACTGCTTACATCTCATTCAATACACTCCCTCTTCTTTGATGGGGCAGCAAAGGGCAATCAGGCAAAGCCGGGTGCGGTGAGGCGTTGTTGTAAGCCCAGCTTGGGGAAAATTCATTCTTATGTTTCGGGGGCTTGGCCATTCATCTAGCATTCAAGCAGGCTTTGGCTCTCTTCAAGGCTCGAAGCTTCTCAAAGACTTAAATATAAGTGAAGTTAATGTTATTGGAGATTCCTAGATCATCATAAATGCTATGGTCTCCAAACTCTCCAACCGTTGGACCTTAAATTCGGTGAAGACCGATAGCCGTAATCAAGGGCTTGAAAACTTTTTTCGAAGCCGAATTACTATCATGTGCCGAGAATTCATAATAAAGAGGTAGACATTGAAGCCAACAAAGCCGCCTCTCTCGCTCGGGGTCAAGTTGAAAAGACGAAGAAGAAACATGGGAACCCATCCTATAAGCCGATTGTTGTCATGTTTTATCGCTTTCTTAAATCAATTTGTATGCATCTTCAAATTGGGAAAAATCTCTGAAATTGAATTTATAGTTATCTCATCAAGGAGGAAGTCCTCAAGCTTTAGCTGCATTCTCAACCTTAGCGATGAGGGGCAACAGGATATAGACACCCTCAATGTAACCAGATTTCTAGCATTTAGGCCAAGATGAATATAATTACTCCATAACCGTTACTGTTCAAAAAAAAAGAAAAAGTTAAATATATTTTTAATATTATAATAACCACTACTAAATTTATCTTAATATTAGATTTAATATTAATCTTAGATCAGGGTTAAAACAACAATATCATATCGACGCCACATTAAGACTTTATTTCATTTCTTCCTATTTAGAAGTTTGAAAAGGCTTGTATAAGTACTTCTTACATTTCAGGTACTTTTCTTAGCTTCTCAAGGCAATTATTAATCCGTTTTCAGTTATTTGATTATCACTAGAAAACAATAAACCCGCCCGTTGACATTATTCCTTTTTCAGCTTTTTAGATATTTAAAATTTTTACTTTATATAAAGAAGTAACACTTTACTCTCTTATTTAGTTTTATGTTTAAGTAAATTATTGTAATCTTTCGTGAATTGTGTTTAAACTTCAAATTTGTTAAACAATAATATAGACATTTAATATTAAGATTTACAGTATGGACAATTGTTAATATCAAAGGCTTTATGGATCATGTTCCAAAGGGGATCACACAATTCGAAAATATTACAAGCTCATGAGACAACATCGAATATTAATATTAAGTGGGATGATATTGGCATTTTCTCTTATCAAGATTTCCAAGGAGAAGACAAGTAAATATCTATGGAAATAGATACCAAGAACTAAAAGAAAAGAATGGGTTGTGCATAATATTTTTTAATCATTCAAGTCAAACCGATACTTTGTACTAAATTAAGGCGGTGTAACTATCATGTAATTAGCAATAATATATTTACGAAAATTTTCATCAATTTATTAATGAAAGAAAGTAAAACCTTTTATCATTTTATTTATAACTTGAATTTATTTATTTGAAAATTAATATTTAATGATAATGTCTTATAATTTTCTCTATTTGGTGGCATATGCTTTATATGTACAAACTTTAATTTCATTTAGTATCACAAAAATTAAATTATTTCCGATTCATTTATGTTGAGCGAATATTTTCCATATAAACTTTATATGTCCGAATAAGTTTATAGTACAAATATATTGATCTTGTCACTACAAGTATGCCTTTAGGTCGCACCGAAGATACAACATTTGTAACAATCTTAGGAGTGTGACTCAGTGTTATTTTACCAAATTATTTAACCTTCAACCTTAAGTAACTCTTGTTTTATGTTAGGAGTCAACTCTCAAGACTTTTCAAATGAGGATTTAACCTAGTATTAGGCCTTTGAACCATCCATAACACCTTGTACACTACTTCCTCTATCAACACAAGCTCATTCACGACCAATAACTCTGATTTGAAAGCACCACAAATAACCAAGAAAACATGATTGTAGGAATTTGGAGCTAAGGAATGAGACTATTATAAGATAAGGGGTGATGGAAATTGGTCGTACCCAACCCAACCCTTTGAAACTCATTAAGGAAGCTAGAAATACATGTTGAACAGTAGCTATAAATAATTTCTATTAATGGTTTGGGGACCAAAAAATGTAGGAAAGGTGGAGGGGGCGGGGAGGGGGGGGATATGTTCATTTTACTAGTGACTAGGGAGAATTAATAATTGCAAGGAAAAATAACACCAGCATTATGGAATAACTACCCTATTCTAGTTGGTAACATCAACAAGTTAATGGGGGGTTTCTAAATTTCCATGTGTATTCATGACCATTAATGGAACTTAATGAAGACATTGTGGCTAGTACTAATCCGGAGGAGAGTGGGGATGAATAACATGTCTCCTACACAGCTGCATGGAGTGATGGTAGCTCACCATCCCTCTTTCTCACGTATGCTCTCTTTTCATCCCATCCAAGAATGATTTTTTTTCCTAAGCCAAGATTCCACATTCTTTGTCAAATATTATGTCCTCAAGAGTGTCCTAGGTGGTTTAGAGAGGATTTCTAGATCACAATCAAACTCCATATACTAGATGGTTTTCTTTTTCATTTCCTCTTCTATGCATATGGGACATGATGATGATCAAAAATTTCTCGGGGGACTTTGGGAAATTTGGAAAAAAGGAAGCATTCCACATGCCATGTAGCAAACAATTTTCTAGGATTGGTAACATTCATGTTTTTGTTAATAAGAGTAAATGAGAAGTTTAGTATCCTCCCAAAATAATTTTGGGGAATCATCGTTCTATAGTGACCTAAATCCCAATTTTAAGATTAAAATTTAAGTTGCGTTGTTGTTGGAAAGTTACCTTCAGAGAACAAACAAAAAAATGAAGAATACATCTTTGACATTTCGAGCATGCCTACAAAGCTATTTGTTTCGAGATACCTTTTGAGGCACATCTAAAATTAAATTTGAGGAAGCTTTCCGTGGGGAAGACATTCATCTCGAGAGGAGATGGGAGAGGAAAGGGAAGGGGATATATTATGACAACAATATAGTGGAAATGAATGGACTTGAGAATGATTTCTTCGTAGATGATGACTTCCGATTTTCTGTCTAAAAAAGTATAAGGATAATAGTTTCATGGATATAAGACAATCATTTTCTCAAATAAAGTTGTGTGGTCATCCTAAATTAAGAGCATGCACCCATTATACCTCTTCCATATTTCCCACAAAAGGAAATTTGGGAGAATAGTTCAAAAAAAAATTATTATAATATTAAGGAAGGTAATGAATCCAAAATTGGAAATGGTTTTAGAAATTTTACTGCATGCCATATTTGTTCTTCCCGTTAGAGGAATAATATGAGAAAGGACATAAATTAAAAGGATGATCCGAATCATCAAAAAGATAGAAAGATATTTAAGATAAATAGAAGGAACTCAAAGCCATGTCACATAAAATCGTGCCATATAATAGTTTTTTTCCGAACAAAAAGCCAAAGCAAGAGGGAAACTTTTGACTAGAGATATTAGTTCCAAATTTTTTTCCATAGTACCTATTTATAAATATACATGTGCCCATCAACTAGATAATAAGCTTCATTAACCATATATGTACCTTTGGCCTTATATCGCCACTTGAGCTTATTATATTCATCCGAGTTCCCCGATTTCTCTTTATTAAAGAGAATTCAATTTGTTCTAGTGACTCGTAGTATGGAGGGGGAGCTAGATATCCCAATTAATCCATACTCACCAAGGGTTTCCTTGGGGGAGGGTTCATCCAACGATATCTACAAGAATACATTTTTTTTTCCTATATAGTGGTCCATTGGTCTTGTAGAGAAACTTGGGTATTTTATTTGTGGGATTGTTGCTAGGAGTCATCCCGAATAGTGCATGTTTTTAATTTCTAATTTACTAAAAAGAATGTTCTTGGATGAGATGTTTTTTACCGTAGGATAATTTTGAAATCAATGATCCTTAAATTCCTTGTTCATTTTGATTATTTTTTTAGAGGGACATTGTTTCCATTTCATTCTCTATATCATCCTCCAAAGTTCATTTGCATCCTAAATCTGTCTTCAAGCACCAAAAAAAATTTTCTCTCATAACTAAGCGAAAATTCAGGGTCTCAAAGGCATAATGTCTTTTGAATCGGTGTCCAAAATTTGTCCCATGAAGACATGATACACATCCTAAAATTTATTGCCACCAAAGCTTTTCTCTCATAACTAAGTTTAACTTTCTAAAGTCTCAAAGGCATACAAGTTGTCTTGAATTTTGGGTGTGCAAAACTTGTCCCATGAAGACATGACACTTCCTTTCCGGGAGGCTCTACCCTAGAAAAGGATCACTATAAGTTACAAACATATATGTGGATAGTTTTGTGGGAAGACATGGATGATAATAGGTAGATGGGAAAGGTTTGCAAAAATAATACAAGACAACCTAATAACTTTAATTAGTTGAATTGATTTTATTAAGTTTTTTGCAATAATCTTATTATTTTCTTTTATAAAATAAAATAAAAAATTGAATCCAATTATCAAAAATAAGCAGAGGATAACTAGATTATTATATTAACCATTGGTCTTAAAATTTTTAAAAGCCATGAGCTGCCACCATAGTAGTTATTTTGGCCTTAAATTGTTAAAAGTTTAGAAAAATTCTGAGTCCATTAAAATATTCATATATTCTCCCTTTAAACATCTAAGACCACTTCCAACAAATTGTCTTCTAACAGAAAGATAAAAGAAGAAAAAAACAACCACTACAATTATTAAATACACAAAAATATTTTATACAATAATACATAATAGAAACACAAGTTAAAATACATAATAGAAACACAAGTTAAAAGTTAAAATTTATTAAATTACTTAAGAATAGAAAAGAAATGGTGCAAAAATAATATGGAGAAATCTTCTAGGATCTTTAGTATATTGATAATGGAAACGCATATTTTTATTTTTTACTTATTCGCCTAATTTTTTCTTAAATTTAAAATCCATATACAACACATACAACATGAAAATTAAGAATAATTAACACCATGCACCATGTTAATTGCAATCACTACTACATATTCGTCTCCACTAATATTTACCCTACCTAATTTTTTTCGAGGAAACTCACTTATTGCAATACCTAATTTTTTTCGAGGAATCTCAACTACATCTATTGTCACCGAATCTCAAAATATGTCAACCAATTATCTCCGTTGATTTATCATATTCCAAGGATATCATGACTTGAATCGACGGAACATATGAACTGATCGATAACATAATTTTTGAGACAAAACCGTTATGAACAAAACTGATCCATAACTTTATATTTCTTTGACTACGGAGTGCTATGCAATTTTCGGGAGGAATATTTCTCATTATGACCACACTTTACCGTGATTACATGCAAATTCTACGTGTAGCACACATTTAAGAGAATTATATATATATATATATATATATATATATATATATATATATATATATATATAATTTGGGTTGACCATTTTGATTCTTTGAGTACATCAAAATTTGTATTCTATTGAATGAAAAATATCAGAGAACAAAAAGGACTTTGTTATGACGCTTTCCTTCTATGCAAATATAAATTTGTCTCGTTTTTAAGATTTGACATTAAACTCGTGGGTAAATGTAAAGACTCTTGTCTTTACTCATCGACATCATCTAAATCAATGGGTAGCTTTGTCACTCAAATTTTTTCGTGGACTCTCAAAACCTGCCTATATCCTATAACCAGTGAAGATATCTCTTGTTACGAGATATGAGATTTAGGTTTTAAAATAGTTTATTTGTAGAAATGGAGGCTTTATTATTATATGTTGCAAGAAACAGTGAACACAAAAGATTTAGGTTTTAAAATAGTTTATTTGTAGAAATGGAGGCTTTATTATTATATGTTGCAAGAAACAGTGAACACAAAAAAATATGGAGGGAGGAATATCAAAGACATAATGATGCCCAAAAAAGCATTGTTTGTCATATGTATCTCGAGGTGGTCATACTTCATCTTCACATTCAACAATAATGAGAAAATTTGAAAAGGATTGACCTCCTACTTATGGCTTAAAATATTTGAGAGATAGAGTAGCAAGGGCATGTAGAAATAATGATGAAAGAGTTACAACACATGTATTGGACATTATAAAAGGACTAAGAGAATAAGGTGCCTCATTATAAGGGGTTATGGTCCAAGGGTTGTCATTACCCCGTTTGGAAGCTGGGGATGAACAAGATAAACATTTGGATCCGTGGAATTGCTGCATATTTTATAGTAGATTTTCAGTCACATCTTTGTGATGGAAACATAAAACTGACACCCTGTGATACTATAGATTAATTGAAGATATCTTAGAGCTTAATTTCAAATCTTTAAATGCGGTATTATTTGAAGCTAAGTGTTTTAGAGATGTTGGAAATCATCCAACAACATATATGCATGAGAATGGTTTTTGCATCATCAATCATAACAGATTTGAGAAAACAGATGAACCATATGTTTTTCCTGACCAATGTGAGAAAATATTTTTATGTTGTCATCTCATTAACAATCAAAGTCATTTTTCAATGAGTATAATCCTAGATCAATAAGAGTCTTCCAACCTTCACATGAAGAACAACCTATCTCAGCAAAAATGTCATCTAATTGTAGCTCAAATGATGAATTTAATGGGCAAGAAGACATGCTTGAAATGTACAATGGCTATTCAAATTATTTTGATGATTAATGACAAATTCCATGAATAGTTCTACTCAAGAAAATGTAAATGTCTAGTAGTTCAATATTAGAGTTGTATTTTCATTTAAATCTATTATATGGATTTGTTTAGAAGAATCAAACCTATCATAATATAAAAAAAATTAATAGTATTTCAATGTTAAACATATCAGAGAACTATAACATGATAACAATGTTATATATATTATCATTATGTACATTTAGATTTTTTTTTTATCATTATTTTTTTGAAAACTTAATAATTAATGAATTTCTATCTTATAGAATTGAAAACTTATTTTTTACAAGGGAAAGTTAGATATTAGAGGATTTGTTAAGACTTTCTTACCCTCCAAAATGATATTTTATGATTAAAATATTTTCAAAATGTTTCATTTGATTATGAGTTACTATTTTTTTCGTTGTTTCTTGTATGTATTTAATTCATTTGCATACTTTTAATTTTACAATATACTCATTATTCCACTTATATAATCAAAGTTTGATGCTTTTATTTTATATATCTATATAATGCACTTGTTTCATTATTGGATTAATGCATTGAAGTATATAAAACTTGTTCTAACTTGGAAAATATGTAATATTGAATCAGGTCTACTGATTCAATATGCGAACAAGAAAAAAAGTAAAGTCTATTCGGACAAAGAGTCTAAAATAATTTATGAGGGACACACATTTTAGAGTCATAGGTATTAATGAGATACCTTCCAAAGGAAGTAATTTATCTACAATCCCATCTTCCCATTTAGATTTTGCGGATGATGTATATGTCCCAGTAGTAACTGATACTTGCCATAATGTGGAGCCTACACTTGAAATTGGATTTGAAATTGATATATTGCAATCATATAGAGAGTGGTTGATGAAGCCTGATGTTGATCCATTCATAAGATATGCAATTCATGCAGCATACAAAACAACTATCTCTGACAAGAAGAATGCAACATATACAGAAACAACAGTTGATGATCTACTAAGGTAAATTTACTCATTTATATTTTATTCATAAGATTTAGGGTTGTAATTACATAACATATGATTAATATTAATAATATATTATATTACTAGTGTAAATATTTTTCCCGGTGGGTACTCGACTCCGATAAGCGGGAATGGCGATTAGGGTTCGCCTTCCACTCGCGGCCGCCTTCCTCCGAAGCCCTCATTCCGCCATTGCTTGGGAGCCCGCTTTCACGTTCACCTCCTCAGACGAAGCCCCCTTCTCTCCGCACGCTCGTTCAATATTATCGCTATCCCGTTAGCCCCCGAAGCTTCTTTCGCTCCCATCGATCGACGATAGCGTGCCCGCACTCCGGAGCCCTCTCGCTTCCGTGGCTTTGCATGAGGATTCCCTTCGTATCTTCGTGCTCTAGGACCTCGGTGACAAGCGCGAAGAGTCCGACCTTCTCATTTATTAGCACGAAGGTAGCAAATACGGTTCTCGTTTGCTTCGGAAGAACATGCCACCTTTTTATTGCTCGTCTCCCCGTCCTCCCGCCCGGATCCGAGATGGAGTGTCTGCCTCCCCGCGCAGAGAATTGGCCTCCCCCAAATAGCCTCCCCCGGCGTACTTACTCTTGGAAACATCTAAGATCCTAACTTGGTGTCCATACAACGTACGTCTAGGATGTATCATTCTATCGATCCAAATTTCTCACAACCCTCAAGAAAGACCATTCTTCATTGGGTTTTCTCCTCGTATCCGTGCCGACTTCCGAAACTAAACTGAACGCGGATTGGGATTCTCTCAACGCTTTAGAGACTTCTCTTTCGAGGTAAACAACTTGAAGATTTTTTGTCCTCTCGCCACAAAGATTGATAAGTACCACCCTTAGTGTTAGCCCTTCGTTTGAGAGGTGGTGTTGTTGGGCAATCCTCTTCTACTCCTTCCTTCTCTTACAAATATGCGGTTCACTCTAAGCACCCCAAACCCCCTAAAGCCCTTAAACCAAATCCTTTTTTGGTTGACAAGCTTGAGGAAGTTCCCTCTGCTGAGTTTACCCATTCAGAAATCGCAAATGATCTTCAAAAATTTGCAGAAAGAGCCATCATATGCGTATTTAATGGATCGTGGCGTGCTCAAAGGAACTCTATGATTGGATCCATGCTAACCGGACTCACCATTGCCGTTCAAAATGATATTTCATATTTTTGTTTGATAATCTTAAGCATTATGAAAAGGCTATAGAAGAAGGTCCTTGGTTCAAGGGAACCGCGTAGCTCTTAACTCCATGGTTCCAAGATTTTGACCCAACAACTTCTTCTTTCATCACCAGGACACTGCTCCGGATCGTGCTTCCCAACTTACTGTACCCCATTTATGGCATATTAGAGTTTACAAAGCGATAGGCAAATAATTTCAAGTGCCGATGGGAGACTATTGGGCGGAAAACAAAGGTCTTTACACATATGCCATAATATGTGTGGAACTAGATTTAAGCAAGGGACTTCCGTGAGAAAATCAATCTCAAGATAAACGATTTTGTTTGGACTCAAACACCGGATTATGAGAATACCGCTTCCGTTGCCGACACTATCACAAAATAGGTCATTCAAGTAAATCATGCCCAAACCTCTCCCGGCAAAATAGAAAGGTGAACGAATCCAAGCCCAAATCTAAAACAATGGGCTCCATAACTTCCGGCCTCTCCCCGCAACCGGACTTTGATTCCTCTTGCTCGAAGATGATGGAAGTGATGCGAATCGATCAGAATCGACACGGACATTCCCACCGATGCTTAGTCAGCTCTCCGATGTTGCCGTCACCAAGTGATCCCATGTGACCTTCCGACTCGCATAAGGAGATCCCCCCTTTGGAGAACTCTGGTCTTCAAGTTTTTTAGCTCATTCACCCTAGGATGGATGGGTTAAAGTCAAGAAAGAAAGGGAAAAAGCTTTGTGTAGAGGCCCTCGCCCACTCGGGTAGTTTTCGTATTTTTGCCATCCGCCTTTTCTTTGTTATTCCTTGCTTGTTTTTCCTACCCAGGGCCGAGGTTGATAGTTTTATCATTTCCGCTGCTGGTGTTTTTTTTCTCTTGATTGTATCATCATCTTGTACCATATTTCTGCTTAATAGAATCACTTTATTCAGAAAAAAAATAAATATATATTATATTGCAATGTTCAAAGAGTAATATCAATGTTCTCGAATAAGACACTAACATCAATGGACAAAAATCAATCTCCTCCATCATGAACAAACTATACCATCTATTGGTGCATCTTTTCAACCTCTCTTAAAACATCCAAATGAATATGTTAAAGGAGAGGCAACTAATGGTATGCCATTCACAATCACATTAAATGAAAAACGGAAAGTCTTAAATGATGAAGGTGGCAAAACATGGAGAGACATATCACCAGAATCATTGAGATTATTTGGCCCTACAATTACTAAAGATCTTCGTCATCAAGGTAAAACACATATACTATTCTTTTTCATAAATTGCATACTTAATTTATGTAGTATAAACTATATACTTAACGTTTCATGTTTCATATTAAAAAAAATTATATGTTGTACTCAATGTTACATTCCCTAAATTTCATTACTATGATACTAAAAACCTTAAGATTTTTTATATGGATTATTTACTTTCTATGAGTATTTCACAGATAAATCTAAGAAGGATGAGTTAGTATCTCTTATGCATAAAGTATCGGAAATTATACCTCCAAAAAAAATTCTTAATAGTGTTGTTGAATATATTAAAAAATTCTAGGAATGATTTGAGAGGAGAATTGGTAAGAAACATAAATGTAGTCAAGCCGCACTTCATAGTAGAAGGAGAGTGGAAGAGGTTAGTTGGATGAGATTGTTATTAAGAAAAAAGGAAAAATGGAACTTTGGTTGGAAAAGACAAATATGCACATACTGTACGAGCCTTCGAGGTTGTCCACACACCATCGTTTGGGAAAGGTGGCATGCTATCTCGCAGAGGAAAAAATTTTAAGCTTAATACTTCACTATGTTTAAGGAAAAAATATTTTTTATATAATCAAATTTATAACTATTTCATCGTTATTTAAAATATAGTTGTGTGTTCAATACTAAAAAATGTCTCAAGATGACAAAGATTTTCGCTTTCCATGCTATGGTCTATCTTCTCTCATTCATCAAAAGATTAAAGATGGATATCATCCTATTATAGATTATGAGGTATTTTTTGACCTATAATTTTTTTTGTTTTAGATAAATTTTTATAATATGAAAGAAGTATATGCAAATGAAAGTTTCAATTAATACAATTTATAGTTGCTTATATTATCTTATATGTGTCTGAGGTAAGTGATCAACATGATGAAATAGAAGATAAAGCTGAACTTTGAATCATGCTTCAACATTACCATATGTTTGGTTAGTTCACTTAAGTTATTTTTTAAAATCATCAGATACTTTAGTTATGAAATACCATTAAATGCACACACTTTTTTATGGTTTATTTTAATTCAATTGGAAGTTATGTTTGTGTTTCTTTCTCCGTTTATTTCATTTATGTATTTTTATTCACAAACTTATGTTTATGATTTTTCCATGAATTGTTTTAAAACAAATGTTGGAACATATGTATAACTTTTTTATTTTCTTTAATTAAATTATTCCTTTTTTATATACTCATCATTTTGCTTCATATTGTATAATATACTTAAAATTTTAACTTATGTAGATATTGTTATTACTTTGTAATTATTCATTTAATGTGAAAGATATCCATTTAATATATTTTTTCATAACTAGAAAGATATGTAATAGATTAGAAAACCAAAAGTTCTTGAAATATCATGCCATCTTGAAGTTTTCACTCAAAACAAAATTCTCGTGAGTTTGGAATTGAAATGACATCGCTTAGAAGTTTTATTTATTTATTTATTTTAATTTTCAAAGATTGGAATGATTCATCTACATGATCAATACCATGTTGAACAAAATGATCAAGTAGTGATATTATGTATACCTATTATGCCCATCAACTTGGAATCATGTGAATGTTTCAATGGAGAGACTCTTTCCTTTACTTGTAATTGATAATTTTCATAATATAGTCAAGCACAAAAAAAGCTACCATAGTTTTATTGTACACAATGAATTAAAAACTTTGGATGTAACTATGAGATACTTCCTAATTGTGTTAATACATTTAATATTAATTAAATATATTTATGGTAATCGGATTTAAGCATGAGAAAATGGTCAAAATGTTCTCTTTGGTAATAAAATCAAACTCTTCCCAGGATACTCACCACATGCAATATATAACCTTTCTAAATAAAGGAGGTTATTTTTTTTTCACCATTTCATATTTTATGGTGCTTTGCACCATATACAATTTTATTATAATAATAAAGAAATTGTATTTTTTTGCACCATTTTTTATTTTATGGTGCTTTGCACCATATACAATTTATTATAATAATTTTGATATTTTTATGATAAATTTTTAATTTTTGTAAAATTGGTTTTCGTGGCTTTGCATCACAATATCTTGATCCACGCCATATTGGTTTTTGGTGGTTTTCACCATACAAGATGGAATGGCACATATGCATTTAACACCAAATTTAACATTTTTTACCACCCACTTTTGCACCATAAAACATAGCACCACTTGTGTATCTCCACATTATCACCACTTTTGCACCACTATTTGAAAAGTAAAGATTTTCAAATCCTTTACAAATTGTGGCACTAATGTGTGGCTAAATGACGCTTCTTCTTGTAGTGTTCAAGATTTGAAGAGTTTAAATATTTGAAGAGATTTTGTACTAAGAATATCAAAACAAGAATTTCAAGTAAGAATATGAAAACAGTAATAGGTGACTTAGGTTTTCACTCATTTCATTGTGATTATTAGAGTGAAAAACACCCAAACCCATTGAAGTTTCTGAGATTATTCATTTTAAATTGTGGGATATTTTAATTTTTAATTTTATATAAATGCATGCGGTGAGACAATATTTAGTTTATCATTCAGATTTCTTTATGTGTAAATAAGCTTTTGGAGATTTTGCTTCTATGTTAAAGACATGGGATTTCTTAAATTTTAAATAAGTCCTTAAATTTTAAATATAGTAGTATAGACTAATGTGACACCTATGGCTACGACTATGTAAATGAAGTATTATATCTCAAGAGATATGAAGTATTAGCATGGCGATGTAAATGAAGTATTCACATGTGTGTACAGAAGGCGTATTATGGCCATGTAAATGAAGTATTCACGTGTGTGTGGAAGGCTCACATGCACACATCTAGAGCTTATAAGCAGTGTGTATGGAAGGGGAATATGCACACATTTACAATTTATAGTGCATATGCCCCTTCAACGTGAAAGATCAACCTCCGCATATGAGAAAATTGTTCTTATTACAATGAAAAATTCAATGCTTGAAGCTCAAATTTCATCTCTAAAGAATATGAGGCTTATGTTTCCTTGAGCACTTGAGGTTTAGTTTTACTTGCTACATGTAAACTATGTACACTTAACAATATACAACGATAAATATAATTATGCATTTTTCCCTTCATTAAACAAAATCCAATTGCATGCATGACTAGGGCTATATTTAATAAATTCACTCACACATCAATGAGTTAATAAATATTACAACTTCAATCAACTAACTAGTGAGACTAGAACTACATAATCGAAGTTTCACTATTTATAACTCCACTAGATTAGTAGATCTTAACTATCAAGTCATGAACAACTCTACTTAACTAATTGACTTGCCATGTAACTCTTGTTAATCAATATCCTATTTAATGTAAAAATTCAAAATTTTCCATTCAAATGTTTCCATTTAACGAAGCACGAGTCAAATAAAGTATTTTCTTCCTACAATTTAACAATTTTTATATTTATAATAAAAACTTTTAAAACAATTAGTTACAAATTGTGAAAATCTTCATTTTCATATTTATACCTTCTATTTGAAGTTTATATCAAGAAAAAAAAACGGATTTTTTAAAAGAATTTCTTCAAAAATTTTGTGGAACTTACCTCCTTGAAGTGCTGTCATGATTCTTGCATCCTACGGTTCACCATCAACATCGAAGACCAATAATGTCGGCCTCAGCATAAATGCACTTTTGCACTTTATTATTTCAGAATTATCACATTTATTCTTTAAAGTTTATGAGTTGCATCTTAAACTCTATTCTCTGATGGTATATGATATTTGAAATATCATTTAACGTAGATAATTCATTTCGGCTGCCAATATATTTGAATCTGCATGTTCAAGACAAATAAAGAAATTTATGAAATTATGCGTGGTCAAGCTTACCCCTATTACAGCTACGGCATCCATCAACTGCATCCTCTCATTCTAGATCTTCCGAAAAAGACCCCTATTCATATTCATCTAGCTTGGATTCTAATTCTACCAAGGGTCCTTCCAGGCTTTTCATTAATGCTAAACACAGTTTTCTCCTTGAATAACAGAAATCCTAACTATGACGGCACCCCGATTCACCCCTACCGCCACCGCCACCCCCACCGCCACCCCCAATTCTCTTTGATGTAGCTTTAGTAACTCAACCCTCTGTAATGCAAGACTCACAGAACCTTTTAACCTAAATCTATTTCCCCTGTACCCAGTCTATTCTCGATGGAAAACTCACGTGAACTCGAACACCGGCTCACCACTACATCCGCTACCCTGAGCCGGCCCAGCAATATGGGTATAGTTTTATAATTTGTTCTATTATGTTCCTAAAATCTTCGGCCGGTGAAAGTCCGATAAAACCTGCGTATAAAATGTTAAAAAAGTGTTAGTGCTTGACTCTGTAATTCCAATTATGTATGAGAGATGTGTAAGTATGTTGGTGTTCAACTTGGAGTGGACAAGTGTCTTTTCTAAAGATGAAAAATATTTAAACAAAAAATCATAATCAAGAGGTAAAATATTTAATTCGCTCAACAATAAAAGAAAATGTTTCACATCTTAAAAAATGAAGGATTTTTTTGGTTTGTTTAATTAAAAGTATAATAAAACATCAACAACTCCCACTCCTATAATTGAAGTAGTAAAAATATTTCAAATATTTAGATGTTCATATGAAACAACATAATCTTACTCAATTTTATATTATAGAGAAATAAAACATTAAAAGTTGAGAAAAACTATATATACTATATAAAAGAATTGAAAAAAAATATTTTTTTATAGTAAAAACATTTTAAGCACTTTCACTATTTTATACAAAAGTAAATTTGATCCATTTTATACATTAGCTTAAAAGAGAAGAGCTATGACTAGAAGAAGTGAGGCTTGGGCCAACACAACCTCCAAGAATTTGTAATCCTATCAATGAAGGTAAGAGACATCCTTGCTTATCTTTGGCATTGCTTTCTAATTTCTCCAACCCCTAATAAATAATGGCCCTAAGTTTGGAAATATCATTCTCTACACAACCATGTCACAACATACCTCAATTCAAGAGGAACCATCATTAGTTTTATTATTGCTACATTTAATTATCCTAAGCGTAACAAGATATCTTCGAAACTCTAGCCTTCTAGTCTTTTACCATGGGTTTTCAAGCCAAAAGCTACTTTTGCTTTTTCCAAAAATAAGACTACTACAAACTTGGCTAAAATGTGGCTTTAATCATAATGGAATTGTAATTTAGAGGGGAGATGATTTGTATCCCAGAGTTTTAAAGATGGACACAATAAGCCTCCTCTATGTCCAAGGTTTAGAGAATCATTGCTTAAATATAGGCACACACAGCCCTATGTCCAAAGGTTTAGAGAATCCTTGCTTCATTTCCAAATTAAAGAATATCGTGCAAGGTGAGGATTAGGTTCTCCCAATTTTATTTATTTCTATCATCGTAGCCATCTGCTATCATTTTCCTCATTTTTCTCCATTAGCTAGTTGATTAACCCTAAACTCAATGTCATCTAAAAGGAAAATATATCGCTCTTTGTGGGCATTCAAAATGCTGTCCTGTGGCATTTATGAGGATTCATACATGTTTTTAGTGTAAATATTCTACTTAGTTCAAGGTAATCAAATGATTTTCTTTAGGAGTTAAGAAACCTAGTCATCAAAAACTTTTCTATGGTCAAACCTATGAACTCCAATGCCTGAAACTCTAACTTTCTACTTACATCAAAATACTTTATTTGTTATAATAACATGAATGTTGTAGGTATTTCTCACTGTCGTGTTTGCATCCCTAATTGCTTTTCATGCAAATTTTAACAAACATTAGCATATGAAGAGCCCTTAAAATCTCTATTATTCTATTTATATTGACACCTCCATAGATATATATGCTAAGAGTTTAGAATTGTAGTAAAATTACGATAAAAATTTATTGCTTCATATAACGATTTTAGACACCATTATCATATGTTTCTATTATTCTTTTATATGACATCTCTACATACTCTATTATTCTTTATATAACATCTTTACATAATGCTAACATGGAGGATTGTGCACAAAATTATAATAAAAGTTTTTCAATATTATTCATTATAAATAAAAATGAATTTAAATCCCTACTACTTAAATCCTTTAAGAAAAGGTTCATTTCCTCTGTCAAAAGACCCGAGTGGCTTTGACACCAGAAATTCTCATGCATGTGCTTTCATTTTGAGTGACAAAATTTAGAATTATTGTTTAAAACTAATGCTGACAATGAAAATTGAAAAAAATTTGGGCCTACAATTTAGTAACAAGGATATTTACCTATTTTTGTTTATATTATTTAAATTTTAAAATTCATAATGAATTAAATTTTGAGTCATAGAATTCTCATACATTTTCTTATTTAAGTGACAAAATTTAGAATTATTAATGTTTAAAATTTAATGATGACAATGAAAATTGAAAAGTTATATTTACAATTTAGAAACAAGGATACTTACTTCAATTTTGTTTAGACATTAAATTTAAAATTTATAATGAATTAAATTTGGCTCTTAGAAATCCATGCATTCGCCTATTTAAATGAAAAAAAAACTAGAATTAATGTTTAAAATTCAATGATGACAATGAAAATTTCTAAATTTACAATTTAGAAACAAGGATATTTATCAATTTTTTTTTATATTATTTAAATTTTAAAATTCATAATGAAATAAATTTTGACTCTAGAATTCTCATGCATTTTCTTATTTATGACAAAATTTAGAATTAATGTTTAAAATTCAATGATGACAATGAAAATTGAAAAGTTCTAAATTTACAATTTAGAAATAAGTAGATATTTACTAATTTTTGTTTATATTATTTAAATTCTAAAATTCATAATGAATTAAATTTTGACTAGTAGAATTTCATGCATTTGCTTATTTAAGTGACAAAATTTAGAGTTAAAGTTTAAAAGTCAAATGATGACAATGAATTGAAAGAGTTCTAGATGACAATTAGGTGGAAACAAGATATCTACCAATTTTTGTATATATTACTTTAAATTTTAAAACTCGGGAGTCAATTAAATCACAAATTTTATACGATTACGATATTTCATTTACTTAAATGAATCAATATTTGTTCTATATTTTTATTTCTTAGGCAAGGAAAATTAAAAGATTGACGTATCATTTAAACAACAATTTAAAGTAAGAAACATAGTTTTTCATTAATAAACAAATTGTTTTATGTTTTCGAAGCAGCGGATCGTTAGGCTTCAGTAACAGCACCGGCAGAGGAGCAAATGGTATCATTATTGTCGAGCTAGTGACGTCATTAATGCGCCGCAGGACCGCTTCAGCTTGGTGATACAAAAGTGCAGTACGTCTATCGCTCCTCCTCCTCAAGTAAATGATGAGGCTAGCCTAAACATGGATTTCTTATAGCCCAGCAAAGCACATTTGACACTTTGGAACAAATACAGACATTCCCTTATACTACGAAAGGGTTGACAGGAGCCAATCTCAAATAATGCAAACTAGCTCCGCCAAATTATTGTAGACAGGATATTGAATTGATTATCCTTATCATGACTTTCTTTTAGAGATGACGAACTATGATGAATGTGATCAGTAACTTTCATATTTCTTGACGGCCGCATGAGACGAAACTTTTCTGGAAATATTTGCGTAATTTAGACCATACATTACCGTGATTTCATGACGTTGGTGTAGCATATTTGATTATTGCTCATTTCCCTTAAATTTGTGTTCCAACTTTTATTCTTTTGACAATACCTCCATTTTATATTCTATTGAATTAAAAGAATTGAACAAGTAGACGTCGTTATTGAATTTAAAAATAAGAACAAAGGACATTGTTAGCACGTCGTCTGTGGGAAATGTAAATTTCATGGTTGTTAAGATTTCACATTCAACGATGGTTGCAATAATAAACAATTTATAGTGTTAAGTGAATGACAAGTTAACAAATAATAATATCGTAATCATTAAAATTTAATATGTTTTTAATTTTTGTTCGTGGGGAACTTTGTTTCACGTGCACTCCGGTATATTCCGTTACACCCCTATTTTTAAAAGATTATATATCTATATATCTATATCTATCTATATATATAAGTTTATGACT
Source organism: Pinus albicaulis (assembly GCA_034641835.2). Lineage (NCBI taxonomy): Eukaryota > Viridiplantae > Streptophyta > Pinopsida > Pinales > Pinaceae > Pinus > Pinus albicaulis. The sequence goes on from CM076580.1 coordinate 660,367,199, forward strand.
GGCTGAACTGACTTTTATTCATTCCTATTGCTATCACTATGGCATAATGGTATGTTATTTTTTTATTTTTATACTAAATTTTGATATAAAATCATTCCTATTGTTATCACTATGGCATAATGGTATGTTATTTTTTTTTATTTGGCTTTAAATGTCAAGGCATAATTTTGGTTGCTTGTGATAAACTTTAAAGAGTAAGATGTCTAAATTATTCCAATCTATTTAACTTATAAATTATTGAATATATTTTTAGTATACATTGAAAATTACTAAATTTCATCTAAAAATTCTGTTATATTATCTAAATAATAAAATATTAGGCCATGGACTTTTTCAGCTGCGCTGCTAGGTCAGAATTCAGAGTAGCGTGGCTGCCCTGCGGCGACCTGCCTAAGGTCCAATCCTCATCTCTACGTGGTTTTGAGCTGCGCTGCGAGATCTGATTTCTGTGCAGAGTGGCTGCCCCTACGGTGGCCTGCCTAAGGCTCAGTCCCATGGAGACACAGGGCTCTCCCAAGGAGCCCCCTCTGCCGCCTTCTGTTGACACTTTTAATCGCCTTCTAAATGGTTTGCCCCGAAAGAAAAAAAAAAAAAAAAGCGAAGCATCTAAATTCGTTAAGAAGCTCGAAGATATCCCCGAGATCTTCTTTGCTCAGACCCCATCCAAGTAGCTTTGTCTCTGGCCGAGCGGGGTCTAATTGGCCAATCTACGGACTTTTGGCCTTCTCCGAAAACTACCGAGAAATGGGTTAATGTGAATTGGGCTCCTCTCGATCAAGCAAAGTGTTACATCTTACTTTCGCGAGGGTTCTTCCTCTTCGACCCTTCCTCCAAAGAAGACAAAGATCTGATCTTCCAAAACGGGTCGTATTTCATGGACCCTCAGGCCTCTATCCCAAAAACTCCGCATTTTGATCCGTCGAAGCCGATGTTCCCAAGGTCGTTCCTCGGCAGGTGGGTCGGCCTCCTAATCTCCCGCCCGATCGTTGGAACCAGGGGATTCCCTTGAAACACACGGCAACGCCCCCGGAAATTCATAAATCTAGAAAACAACAATGACCGCATAGATCGTGCTAGAATTCGCGTAGAAGTAGATCTTGAGGTGGGTCTCCCGTAGGCAATCAAAATCACTGTCGGCACCGTGTCTCATGTGTAGATCTTGGATTATGAGCAGTTCCCATTCAAATGCAGGAAATGTCATGTTCATGGGCACTTTTGCCGTAAACCGTCCAACCAATGCAGCCGCAGGAAACAAAGAGGGCCGGAATCAAGTCAAGCGTACAAAGATAAACCACAAAGGACAAACCTAGAGGACCCTATGGAAAGGGCTCTTTCGAGCCAATGCCCAAAGAACCCCCTCCCAAAAGGCACCAAAACAAGTTCGATCCTCTAAGCTAGCAAACGTAAGCAACTCAGAGATCGAGACCCAAACCGCCCTCTCCAAGCAAAGGCATCAAGATCCCTTAAAGAAACAAGTGTTGAAGACCCCAAAGGCATGACTATAGAAGATGAATAAGAGAATGGGGAAAAAACAGACGAGTCGTAGGAGGGGAAGGAGAAATAGGAGAGTCTGGAACCTTTAAGGAGATCCACAAGAGGTCGCAAAACTGACAGGGAAAGAGAGCAGAGACTTACAAAGACAAGCTATAGGGCAGCGCCCAACTTCCGGAAAAACTGCGAAATTTCAAAGCCTAAGATGACGAAAAATAAACCTCAAGGCTCCAAGGGAGCCCATCAGAATATAAATAATGAAGGTCATCTCCCGGAATTGTAGAGGTATGGGGAGCAAAGCTAAGGAAGAAGCCATTAGAAGCTTAATGTCAGTAATCTCCCGTACATACTTCTCGTCCAGGAGACGAAGCTGGAAGACGTAGTCTTCCTGCATGCAAGCAAGAAACTTTGGATCAGAAGCGAAGCAAGAGAAATCTCTGCCCGAGGAGCCTCGAGAGGGATTGGTACACTGTGGAATGCCAAAAAAATTGTAGTCATTTATGAGGCTAGCAATACTCATTGGTTGCTTCTTAAAATGCAGAATCTGGACTCCAAAGAAATATTTTTCCTTTTCAATGTATACTCTCTAGTCAATATTGGGGAAAAAAAGGACTGCTGGGATTCTATAAGGCATCAAGCAGACTTGGAAAACCTAGAAAATATAATCGTTGTCGAGATCTCAACCTCACTCTTCACCCGTCCGAAAAAAGAGGAGGTACCGCACCGAGATCCCATAAGGGAATGGGCGGAGGATCTATGTAGGACTAGATTTGCCGGATATCAAACCTTCTCCGTAAGTACTCTTGGTCTAACAAAAGAGTCGCCTGTGTCATATTGTCGCATTAGATAGATTTTCATCCAAAGCTCCTTTCTCACTAGGATTAGAACCCAGAATGCATATTCTCACAAATGTGATCTCGACCACAAGCCCATAGTTTCATCTTCCGGCCCATCTTGATCTAGGCCCTGGTTCTCAGATTCAGCCTTCGGGCTGGCGAGCCAGATTTCATGCAATTATCAAGGATTGTTGGGAGACGTACCAATCAAAGGATCTCCTTTCTTTGTCCGGGAGGAAAAGCTTAGAAGGGTGAAAGGAGTTCTAAAACGATGGCCAAAACCCTTTCCAACCTCGTTTCAAAGGAAAACTATCAAAGCTTTCTTGGCTTCCTCATAAAATTCAAAAGGGGAACGCTATTGTCACGGTAGAGAGCTTCTAGATCAAGAGGCTCACCCCGCAAATGCAGTTTTCACAAGGCCCTGCGAGTGAAGAAGAATACTAGAGATTAAAATCTCGAAATCTATGGCTCAAAGTGGGGGATAGGAATACTTCTTTCTTTCATAAACAAACCCAGGCCAGGAAATTTTTCAACACTATATCTGAGATCAAGGAGGATAACGTCACCCACAGGGAATTTGAGGACATCAAGGAAGCAGCCTTTTCTCATTTTCAAAACTTGTATGGTGAGGAATACGTAGCCGATCAATATTTCTTAGGATCTTTTAGACATCATACCATCTTCAATCTCCCCTCATATGAACGAGATCCCTTGAGGCCAAAGTCACTAAAGAAGAAGTTAAAAACACCCTTTTCTACCATGGATCCGGGACAGGCTCCTAGCCCAAATGGCTTTTCTACCAGTTCCTTCAAGTTTGTTGGCTAATAGTTGAAAAGGACTCCTTCAAAATGGTCCAAAAATCTCTCAAGATAGTCGAAAATCAGAGGAAGCACAAACTCACTTTTTAGCCCTCATATCCCCAGGGAGAAAGGCGCCAAGAAATTCAACAGAGCCCGTCTGATATCCTTATGCAATATAGGGTACAAGCTAATCACCAAAGTAATTGCAATAGACCGAAGTCATCCTTCCCCAAAATACCCGAGAACCAAGGAGGCTTCATCCAAGGAAGGCAACATCGTGGACAATTTTACCCTTGTTCAAGAGGAAATTCACTCAAGTCTTTCATCGGAAAGAACAAGGGAGGTTCCTTAAACTAATTTTAGCGAATTATTTGATCGAGTAAATCATATCTTTCTGCTAAAAGTCATGAGCAAGTTTGGTTTTGGAGAAAAGTTCATTAAAATGGATCCGGGCTTGCATCTTGGAGCCATGGATTGCACCCCTAGTAAATGGCAGCGTAGCCACCGATTTTTTTAAAGTCAAGAGGGCTTAGGGCAGGTGCTCTACTCTCACCTCTCGCTCTTTGTAATCCAAGCCTCTTCTCGCTTCCTATTAGACAAAAAGATGCAAAATCTAAGATATTAATGGATTGTGTATTGCTGAGGGGTCAAAACATAAATCAGCGCCTTATTTGTGGATGACACTCCGTTATCGGGAGCTACCAATCTTTCCTCAAAATTTACCAAGTTCAAAGTGCCTGATGAATTCTTTGAGGCCTCAGAAGTGTCTTAAATAAAAGAAAATGCCACATCTTTAGTTGGAACACATCGCCCGTATCAAGCCTTCCCCGTTATCTCTAGATGTTTGGGCTTTACACTTTCCTCTTCTTGGACCTCTTCAAATACTTGGGTCTAACTATTTATCATAAAAGACATGTAAGTAAAGATCAAGCCTACAACTTGAAAAATTCAAGACCGAGATCGAAGCCCGGGATACCCCGGCCTAACATTGCCGGTAACTGCCCTAATAAAATATGTGCTCACCACCCTCCTCTATATCAATTTATTGTGCTTCTCACTCCGAAAGCATCTTAAGAAAAATGGAGGAGTACATTCCGTGAGGTTCTTTTGGAAGGGAGGCAAACACGTAAAACAAGTTTCCCCCTTATCAGCTTGGGAAACAATCTCCAAGCCAATGGGAGGGTGGCTCGAATCTCAAAATCTATGTCGCTTAATATAGCTATGGCAAAGAAGATTATTTGGAAGATCATTGCACCCAAACCGTGTGGGCTCAATTGGATCTCGGAAAAAAAATATCGCAGGTCCTCGCTCTTAGCCGCTTGGACAAAGTGACTCCACCGCTCAACTCGTCTTTCCTTAAATTGTTTGCTAAAGCCGCTCCTCTAGTCAATGCGCACTCCTTCGGATTCCAGAAAACGACAAAAAGATTAAGATTCCGGATCGACATAATCATGAACATGGATCCTATAGAAGATAGAGTCGATTAGAGCGCGCGCCGGATGGATGAGATGGGTTGCGAACGTTGTGGGATATTTCGTCGTGGAGTGACTCGTTTGGGCAAGGTGTTGGAAATGTCCCGCCGGCCGCGCTCACTCGTTCGACGAATAACCACGTTGCTTAACCTCCTTCATGGATTGGCGCCCTCACGTATATGAAAAGAGACTCGAGAGGCCGGCGTGCATCGTCGTAGGCTACGTCTCCATGGGATATGCTAAGCCGAGCGAGAGACCATACGTCCCCCCCGACTTAGCACTCGTACAGACCTGGCATTTTCCTTCATGGCCCAAAATCGATTTCTTTGCTTGGCTTCTATGCCATGGTAAAATTCTCACGTTTGACATTTTGTAGAGGAAAGGATTCCACGGCCCTTCTAGATGTTCGTTGTGTAAAGAAAATCCGCGTAGAGTGCTATCCACTTAATGCTTGATCGTTCTCTCTGCTGCATTTGGTTCTCCTTCATCCACAACTGATCCCGCATTTCGCTTCCTTGCTCCACCGCTCGGTCTATTTTCTAATCGGGCGTACGTGCATCCCGGTCCCTCCTCCTAAACCGTATTATCAAAACCGCATGGTCCGTCCTCCCAAAGGTAATTTTCTCGGTAGATCTCGGCTTGAAAGAAATATTATAATTTTCGTAAATACCGAAATTTAATCATACAAGGTATTAGAAATCAAGATTAAATGCCAACCGAAAGAGTGTTTGATTGATCTAAAAGACGATTCTAATCTCGCCCAAAAGGACATTGCTTGGGGTTCATTCCTGATTTGCACCCAAAACAAATAGTTAGGAACACTCCTCTCAAAGATCGTAAAATATGAAAATCTGAAACTCGACTTCTTTCAAGACTGGCTTACATCTCATTCAATACACTCCCTCTTCTTTGATGGGGCAGCAAAGGGCAATCTGGGCAAAGCTGGTGCAGGAGGCGTTGTTGTAAGCCCAGTTGGGGAAAAAATTCATTCTTATGCTTGGGGGCTTGGCCATTCATCTAGCATTCAAGCAGAGGCTTTGGCTCTCTTCCAAGGCCTGAAGCTTCTCAAAGACTTAAATATAAGTGAAGCTAATGTTATTGGAGATTCCTAGATCATCATAAATGCTATGGTCTCAAACTCTCCAGCGTTGGACCTTAAATTCGCAAGACTGATAGCCAGAATCAAGGGCTTGGAAAACTTTTTTCAGAAGCTGAATTACTATCATGTGCTGAATTCATAATAAAGAGGTAGACATTGAAGCCAACAAAGCCGCCCTCCTTCGCCGGGGGTCACAAGACGAAGAAGAAACATGGGAACCCATCCCATAAGCTTATTGTTGTCATGTTTCCATCGCTTTCTCTTAAATCAATTTGTATGCATCTTCAAATTGGGAAAATCTCTGAAATTGAATTATAGTTATCTCATCAAGGAGGAAGTCCTCAAGCTTTAGCTGCATTCTCAACCTTAGCGGTGAGGGGCAACAGGATATAGACACCCTCAATGTAACCAGATTTCTAGCATTTAGGCCAAGATGAATATAATTACTCCATAACCGTTACTGTTCAAAAAAAAAGAAAAAGTTAAATATATTTTTAATATTATAATAACCACTACTAAATTTTATCTTAATATTAGATTTAATATTAATCTTAGATCAGGGTTAAAACAACAATATCATATCGACGCCACATTAAGACTTTTACTTCATTTCTTTCCTATTTAGAAGTTTGAAAAGGTTTTATAAGTACTTCTTACATTTCAGAAGTACTTTTCTTAGCTTCTCAAGGCAGTAATTATTAATCCGTTTTCAGTTATTTGATTATCACTAGAAAACAATAAACCCGCCCGTTGACATTATTCCTTTTTCAGTTTTTAGATATTTAAAATTTTTACTTTATATAAAGAAGTAACACTTTACCTCTTATTTAGTTTTATGTTTAAGTAAATTATTGTAATCTTCGTGAATTGTGTTTAAACTTCAAATTTGTTAAACAATAATATAGACATTTAATATTAAGATTTACAGGGTGGACAATTGTTAATATCAAAGGCTTTATGGATCATGTTCCAGTGGATCACACAATTCGAAAATATTACAGTTCATGAGACAACATCGGAATATTAATATTAAGTGGGATGATATTGGCATTTTCTCTTATCAAGATTTCCAAGGAGAAGACAAGTAAATATCTATGGAAATAGATACCAAGAACTAAAAGAAAAGAATGGGTTGTGCATAATATTTTTTAATCATTCAAGTCAAACCGATACTTTGTACTAAATTAAGGCGGTGTAACTATCATGTAATTAGCAATAATATATTTACGAAAATTTTCATCAATTTATTAATGAAAGAAAGTAAAACCTTTTTATCATTTTATTTATAACTTGAATTTATTTGAAAATTAATATTTAATGATAATGTCTTATAATTTTCTCTATTTGGTGGCATATGCTTTATATGTACAGTTTAATTTCATTTAGTATCACAAAAATTAAATTATTTGATTCATTTATGTTGAGCGAATATTTTCCCATATAAACTTTATATGTCTGAATAAGTTTATAGTACAAATATATTGATCTTGTCAGTCACAAGTATGCCTTGTGTCAGGCACCGAAGATACAACATTTGTAACAATCTTAGAGTGTGACTCAGTGTTATTTTACCAAATTATTTAACCTTCAACCTTAAGTAACTCTTGTTTTATGTTAGGAGTCAACTCTCAAGACTTTTCAAATGAGGATTTAACCTAGTATTAGGCCTTTGAACCATCCATAACACCTTGTACACTACTTCCTCTATCAACACAAGCTCATTCACGAACAATAACTGGATTTGAAAGCACCACAAATAACCAAGAAAACATGATTGTAGGAATTTGGAGCTAAGGAATGAGACTATTATAAGATAAGGGGTGATGGAAATTGGTCGTACCCAACCCAACCCTTTGAAACTCATTAAGGAAGCTAGAAATACATGTTGAACGATGAAACATAAATAATTTTTTCTATTAATGGTTTGGGGACCAAAAAATGTAGGAAAGGTGGAGGGGGCGGGGAGGGGGGGGATATGTTCATTTTACTAGTGACTAGGGAGAATTAATAATTGCAAGGAAAAGATAAATAATTGAAAGCATTATGGAATAATCACTCCTATTCTAGTTGCAACATCAACAAGTTAATGGGGGTTTCTAATTTCCATGTGTATTCATGACCATTAATGGAACTTAATGAAGACATTGTGGCTAGTACTAATCCGAGGAGAGTGGGGATGAATAACATGTCTCCTACACTTATTGCATGGAGTGATGGTAGCTCACCATCCCTCTTTCTCACGTATGCTCTCTTTTCATCCCATCCAAGAATGATTTTTTTTCCTAAGCCAAGATTCCACATTCTTTGTCAAATATTATGTCCTCAAGAGTGTCCTAGGTGGTTTAGAGAGGATTTCTAGATCACAATCAAACTCCATATACTAGATGGTTTTCTTTTTCATTTCCTCTTCTATGCATATGGGACATGATGATGATCAAAATTTCTTGGGGACTTTGGGAAATTTGGAAAAGGAAGCATTCCACATGCCATGTAGTAAACAATTTTCTAGGATTGGTAACATTCATGTTTTTGTTAATAAGAGTAATGAGAAGTTGAGTATCCTCCCAAAATAATTTTGGGGAATCATCGTTCTATAGTGACCTAAATCCCAATTTTTAAGATTAAAATTTAAGTTGCGTTGTTGTTGGAGTTACCTAGAGAACAAACAAAAAAATGAAGAATACATCTTTGACATTTCTGAGCATGCCTACAAAGCTATTTGTTCTGAGATACCTTTTGAGGCACATCTAAAATTAAATTTGAGGAAGCTTTCTGGTGGGGAAGACATTCATCTGGAGAGGAGATGGGAGAGGAAAGGGAAGGGGATATATTATGACAACAATATAGTGGAAATGAATGGACTTGAGAATGATTTCTTCAGAGATGATGACTTCCGATTTTCATCTAAAAAAGTATAAGGATAATAGTTTCATGGATATAAGACAATCATTTTTCTCAAATAAAGTTGTGTGGTCATCCTAAATTAAGATGCACCCATTATACCTCTTCCATATTTCCCACAAAAGGAAATTTGGGAGAATAGTTCAAAAAAAAATTATTATAATATTAAGGAAGGTAATGAATCCAAAATTGGAAATGGTTTTAGAAATTTCATTGCATGCCATATTTGTTCTTCCCGCAGGAGGAATAATATGAGAAAGGACATAAATTAAAAGGATGATCTGAATCATCAGTATTAGAAAGATATTTATGATAAATAGAAGGAACCTCAAAGCCATGTCACATAAAATTGTGCCATATAATAGTTTTTTTCTGAACAAAAAGCCAAAGCAAGAGGGAAACTTTTGACTAGAGATATTAGTTCCAAATTTTTTTCCATAGTACCTATTTATAAATATACATGTGCCCATCAACTAGATAATAAGCTTCATTAACCATATATGTACCTTTGGCCTTATATCGCCACTTGAGCTTATTATATTCATCCGAGTTCCTGATTTCTCTTTATTAAAGAGAATTCAGAATTTGTTCTAGGTGACTGTAGTATGGAGGGGGAGCTAGATATCCTAATTAATCCATACTCACCAAGGGTTTCCTTGGGGAGGGTTCATCCAACGATATCTACAAGAATACATTTTTTTCCTATATAGTGGTCCATTGGTCTTGTAGAGAAACTTGGGTATTTTATTTGTGGGATTGTTGCTAGGAGTCATCCCAGAATAGTGCATGTTTTTAATTTCTAATTTACTAAAAGAATGTTCTTGGATGAGATGTTTTTTACTATAGGAGAATTTTGAAATCAATGATCCTTAAATTCCTTGTTCATTTTGATTATTTTTTTAGGAGGGACATTGTTTCCATATTTCATTCTCTATATCATCCTCCAAAGTTCATTTGCATCCTAAATCTATTGCCACCAAAAATTTTCTCTCATAACTAAGTTTAAAATTCAGGGTCTCAAAGGCATACGCTGTCTTGAATCGGTGTCCAAAATTTGTCCCATGAAGACATGATACACATCCTAAATTTATTGCCACCAAAGCTTTTCTCTCATAACTAAGTTTAAACTTTCTAGGTCTCAAAGGCATAAGTTGTCTTGAATTTTGGGTGTGCAAAACTTGTCCCATGAAGACATGATACACTTCCTTTCCTGGGAGGCTCTACCCTAGAAAAAGGATCACTATAAGTTACAAACATATATGTGGATAGTTTTGTGGGAAGACATGGATGATAATAGGTAGATGGGAAAGGTTTGCAAAAAAAATAATACAAGACAACCTAATAACTTTAATTAGTTGAATTGATTTTATTAAGTTTTTGCAGTAATCTTATTATTTTCTTTTATAAAATAAAATAAAAAATTGAATCCAATTATCAAAAATAAGTAGAGGATAACTAGATTATTATATTAACCATTGGTCTTAAAATTTTTAAAAGCCATGAGCTGCCACCATAGTAGGCTATTTTGGCCTTAAATTGTTAAAAGTTTAGAAAAAATTGAGTCCATTAAAATATTCATATATTCTCCCCTTTAAACATCTAAGACCACTTCCAACAAATTGTCTTCTAACAGAAAGATAAAAGAAGAAAAAAACAACCACTACAATTATTAAATACACAAAAATATTTTATACAATAATACATAATAGAAACACAAGTTAAAATACATAATAAAAACACAAGTTAAAAGTTAAAATTTATTAAATTACTTAAGAATAGAAAATAAATGGTGCAAAAATAATATGGAGAAATCTTCTAGGATCTTTAGTATATTGATAATGGAAACGCATATTTTTATTTTTTACTTATTCGCCTAATTTTTTCTTAAATTTAAAATCCATATACAACACATACAACATGAAAATTAAGAATAATTAACACCATGCACCATGTTAATTGCAATCACTACTACATATTCGTCTCCACTAATATTTACCCTACCTAATTTTTTTCGAGGAAACTCAGCTATTGCAATACCTAATTTTTTTCGAGGAATCTCAACTACATCTATTGTCACTGAATCTCAAAATATGTCAACCAATTATTCTGTTGATTTATCATATTCCAAGGATATCATGACTTAACTGATGGAACATATGAAACTGATCGATAACATAATTTTTGAGACAAAAACCGTTATGAACAAAAACTGATCCATAACTTTATATTTCTTTGACTGCCGGAGTGCTATGCAATTTTCAGAGGAATATTTCTCATTATGACCACACTTTACCGTGATTACATGCAAATTCTACGTGTAGCACACATTTAAGAGAATTATATATATATATATATATATATATATATAATTTGGGTTGACCATTTTGATTCTTTGAGTACATCAAAATTTGTATTCTATTGAATGAAAACACTAGAGAACAAAGGACTTTGTTATGACGTCTTTCTATGCAAATATAAATTTGTCTGTTTTTAAGATTTGACATTAAACTGTGGGTAAATGTAAAGACTCTTGTCTTTACTCATCGACATCATCTAAATCAATGGGTAGCTTTGTCACTCAAATTTTTTCGTGGACTCTCAAAACCTGCCTATATCCTATAACCAGTGAAGATATCTCTTGTTACGAGATATGAGATTTAGGTTTTAAAATAGTTTATTTATTATATTAGAGTGAGACTTTAGAAATATCTTTTTCCACCTCTAGCCTATTTTTCGTGGTTTGAAGAGTTTCCTAAATTATCTAAATGAAAATTTGTTAAACATACGTTTAATTTTATAATAGCAACTACTCAATTTAATCAAAATCTTAGATCGTGATTAAAAAACAATATTATATCTATATCACAATAAGAGTTTTTTTTCATCTCTTTCCTTTATAGTTTGAAGAGATTTTATAATTACTTCTTAGATTTTAGAAGTACTTCTTTGATAAAATGTGATGTTGCATCAATAAAACAAACTCATTGGTTAGCTCTACGAAAGAGAGTCTAAACCGTGAGAGTCTGGCTCCACAGAATTCTCTATGTTCTCAATACAACTTAATCAATATAAATCATATATGGATATATGGAAATTAGAACCATACCCTGAGAAATAGAAACTAATTCCTATCCTAAGGTTTCTTGAACCAACTCACGCTAATTAAGGATTCTCCATTATCTTTCAACACTCCCCCTTAATGGAGAAGGGGTTCATAAATATGCCTAACATCTCCCTAAACATTTCAAACTTAACTTTTCCAAGAGGCTTAGTGAAAATGTCAGCAACATTATCACATGTTTTACAATATATAATATGGATTTCTTTAGATTGGACTTTCTCCCTCACAAAGTGGAATTATGTATCAATGTGTTTAGTGTTCTTGTGAAACACCAAATTATTAGCAAGTTTGATTGAACTCTAGTTGTCACATCTAATAATTGCTGCATTTTTATGTTCTTCCCCAACATCTTGGAGAAGTCTTCGCAACCAAACGACCTCACATGTTGCTGCGCACATATCTTGATACTTTGTTTCTGCCGAAGACAAGGAAAATGTGTTTTGTTTCTTACTGCTCCATGTAATCACCCTGGATCCAATGCTCAATGCATATCCTGTTACGGATCTTCAGTCATTTACATTTCCAGCCCCGTCAGACTCTAAAAACCCTGTCAATCTAAGCTCAGAATAATCAGTATAAATAATACCATAACCTACAGTTTCTTGTAGATACTTTAAAAAACCTTTCATTGCATTCCAATGACTCTCAAGTGGCTTGGAAACGTATTGACTTAGCACACTAACTGCATAAGCCAAATATGGTCTAGTAGTGGTTAGGTAGATTAGACTCCCAACCAGTTGATGATAAAGTGTCGCATCTGCCTCTTTGGAACCATCCTCACACTGAAGTTTAATGTTCTGCTATAATGGTACTGCTACAGCCTTACACTAGTCTATCCTGAATCTATCCAGTAGACATATGACATACTTACCCTGGGACAGAAAATTTTGTCTTGAATCTCTTCAAATCTCATGACCCAAATAATATCTTAGCTCACCAATGTCTTTCATTTCAAACATTTATGACATTTGTTGCTTTATTTCTTTGATTAGATCAACATCATCACCTGTAATAATTAGATCATCTACATACAGAGAAATCAACACTATACGACCTTTTTCATCTTTCACTATACAGATTAGGGTCATTTTCACTTCTTTTGTAACCATGTTGCAGAAAAAATGAATCTATCTTTTCATACCATGACCTGGGTGCTTGTTTTAGTCCATATAAAGCTTTATTTAATCTACAGACTAAATGTTCTTTCTGTTTCTGGACAAATGCCTCAGGTTGCTCTAAGTAAACCTCCTCTTTCAAATCCCCATTTTAAAATGCAAATTTTACATCTATTTGGTGAATCATCCAGTGTTTTCTAGTAGCTAAAGTAATCATCATTCTGATAGTGTTGAGTTTAGCTATGGGGGCGTAGGTTTCCTCATAGTCAATACCTTCTTTTTATGAATACCACTTTGCTACCAATCTAGCTTTCAATTTATATATGCTTACACCTGCATTAATATTGGGTTTATACAACCATTTACAACCTATGGTTTGTTTCCCTTCAGGTAGTTCAACCAGCTCCCAAGTGTTTTTTTTAGAATAGATTCATATTTCTATTCCATAGCTACTTTCCATTCATTACATTGATTTTCTTCTCTATATCTAGAAGGTTCAGCAACATTCATAATACTAGTTATAAAGGCATTTTACCGATACATAGCGGATAATTGAATCTACCTAACTGATCTTCTGAGCGTTGCTGTAGCTTCCAACCTATTTTGAATTTCCTTTGAAGGACTTGGTCGATTGTTGTATCTGAAATTTTTTCTTCTACATTTTTCTACTTCTCATGGATGTTACCTATTTCTTCACTTCCTTCCACTAAAAATGAAATATCCCATTCCTCATTTCTTTAATGAGATTCATCATAAACTTGCTCATTTAACATGACATATCTACTAACAAAAAAACTTGTGAGTAGAGGGATTAAACAATATATAATCTTTAAAGTATGAACAATACCCTACAAAGGTACATCTGATGGAGTTTGAATATAGTTTTCTTCTGCCTTCCTTTGGAATGTGGGAAAATGCTTTAGACCCAAATACTCTTAAATGTTTTACTCCGTGAGGCTTGAATCCATATACTGCTTCAAAAGGAGTTTTAAACTAAAGACTTCTTGTAGGACTCCTATTTTTCAAATAAATTGTAGTATTAAATGCTTCAACCCAAAAACCATTCGAAAGATCCTTACCTTTCAACATGCTCCTAGCACACTCCACCAATGTTTTGTTCTTTCTTTCCACTACTTTGTTCTGCTGAGGAGTATGGGGCACTGTTAATTGCTATAATATTCCATGGTCTTCACAATACTTGGTAAGTTCCTCCTTCCTGTATTCACCCTCTTGATCAAAGGAGATAATTTTTATGTGCTTGCCTGTTTGGTTTTCTATCATATATCTGAATTGCTTAAAGTATTCAAATGTGTGAATTTTCTTACTCATATAATATACCCAAGAAAACTTTGTGGAGTCATCAACAAATAGTAGAAAATACAGTGCACCTCCTAATGAATTTGTTTGCATGGGTCCACATAGGTCATTGTGCACTAATTCAAGTATATCTCTCTTTTTCTTTTCTACTCAAACAGGGAATTCTTCTCTATGCATCTTTCCTAACACACGAGCATCACAATCATTATGCACTTCTTTTAGTGTAGGAAGATATCTTACCATTTCCTTTCTCTGAAGTAATAACAAATCGTTAAAGTTAATGTGACCAAGTCTCCGGTGCCATAGCTCTTTTGTAGTCAAACTTGATTCTTTCAAAGCTCTATCTGGTATTGTCCTCACATCCAAGTTGTACCAACCTCCTGTTCGAATTCCTGAAGGAATAATATTCATGCCATGCAAAAAATATTTAATATAACAATTATATTTAAATAATTCTACCTTAAGATTCTGATCTGTGATCATGGATACAAAAATCATATTCTTGGTAAATCTGGGTACATACATCACATTATGAATATGTTTGATATTACCATCAGGAAAAATAATAGGAATTTTCCTGTACCCTTTGATCTGGTAACCTCTATCATCACCATGGTAGATTTGTGCTTCATTGTTTATTTCTTTAAAATATTCGAACCATTATTTTTTCTCATCATATCTGTGGATGCTCCCAAATCCACATACCAGATGTCCTCTCGAAATTTACATCAAAGTCTGCCATGAACAATCTGAAGTCCTAAACATGGTCATCATTTGCGAAATGAGTTTTGCATGTATTTTATATCTCTGTTTTTCTTCATGAAAATTCTTTTTCCTATACTCCTTAGCCATATGACAAATTTTTCCACAATAAAAACATTTCACTACAGATTCATTTCTATTTGGATACATACCTTGAGCTTGATTTGATTTTTTCTATGGATTTCCTATGTTTTGTTGTGATGGATTTCCTTTTGCTTTGAAGAATTTCTTATCTTCCATTAACGCAAGATTTTCACTCTAAGGTTTTAGAGTCAATATTCTTTCTTCTTCTTACATTAATATTCCTTTCAGTTTTTCAAACTTTGGGATTTTCTCTCTCGCACTTGAACATTTGGTAATAATTAGTCATACCATTGATGGTAATCGTGAGAAAATATGCATCTACAAATATCTCACTGATGTCTGCCAATTTGTTCTTTAGATCTTTGATCCGTGATATGAAATAAGAAACTATCTCATTCTCCTCCATATTTATTGATAGAATCTTGCTCTTCAAGAACATAAGATGATTTGTATTCCTAATATCATAAAAATCCTTCAATATTGTCCAAATTTCGCTTTCTCATTTGCATTCTCTGATATGTGGTATGATGCAGTCTTTCACTGACATCTTCAACAACATATTTTATTTTCCCTCTCTCATTTTGGAGCTCCTACTGCTAGTTACGGCTCATCCCCATTTGCAATCGTCCAAGCACTCTGCACCTCTAGCACAATCTACATATTGAACTTCCAATTAGAGTAATTGGAACCATCGATCTTATTTCCCTCGTTAAAGTATGCCTCAATTATTTGATTATTCATCTTGACAATTCAAAAAAAGACTTTTAGTACTTGACAGGAAAAAAAATGTTGGATCTACCCCAGATCCTTACAGAAAGCAATATAACAATATAGATCTACCTGATCTGTTATCAATCCAACAGTTTTTTTTTCATGTTGTGCAGCAGGCTCTCGACTCCTCGGCACCAGCAAGATCTTCTTCGGAACTCTTCCTTCACTGGTGAGATTTCACTAGATCTCGTCCTCAAAGATCTTTCACCGGATCTCTTCATTCACCAGTGGTTCCCACTGGCTCAGATCTACATCATATCTCGTCGATGCACTTATTGACCCAATTTTCGTGACTGTCGTGTCGGAAATGAAACTCAGTATGTCTTCCCCTTGTCAGCACCATCGATACCACCATTACTGTAGGAAACACGACGATCCACCCACCTATTCCTCCAGAACCCACGTTGATCCGCTCAATGCTTGGAATTTTTTTTTTCACTCAGTCATTAGGGGCTTCTCCTCTACCACGTAGATACTCGTAGGGATCACAACATTCCAGCTATGATTCAACCCTGGACCTGTAATACCATGATAGAATGTGACATGTGGAGTTAATAAATAAATGAACTCACTGGTCAGCTCTACAAAAGAGAGTCTGAACTAGGAGAGTCTGTCTTTGTAGAACGCTCCATGTTCTCAATAAAACTCAATCAATGTATAACATACATGGATATAGGGAAGTTAGAACCATACCCTAAGAAATAGAAACTAATTCTTATCTTAAGGTTTCGTGAACCAACTCACTCTAATTAAGAATTCTCCATTATCTTTCAACATTCTTCTTAGTTTCTAAAGGCTTTAAATATTATTCTTCTTTCATTTATTTTATTGTCATTGACAGCTCGAAAACGTAAACCCACCAATTAACATTATTCCCTTTTCATTTTTGAGATATTTTAAATTTTTAATTTATATAAAGAACTAACACATTACTTGTTATTTAGTTTTATGTTTAAGTGAATAATTGTAATATTCATCAATTGTGTTTAACTTTTAAATTGTTAAACCGTGATATAGACATTTAATATTAAGATTTACACATTTATTATTAAAATTTAAAGGGTGGAAAAATGTTAATATCAAAGGATTTATGGATTAAGTTCCATTGCATCACAGAATATAAAAATGTGATAGTTCATGAGACAACATCAGATTATTAGATGGGATAACAATACCATTCTCTCTCATCAATATTTCCAATGAGATAAGAATTTTTTTATGGAAATTGATACCAAGAACTAAAGGAATTTTATGACTGGTTCTTTTCTAGCTGCTTGTGTGCATAATATTTTTTTATCATTCATGTAAAAAAAATACTTGTAATAAATCAGGGTGGTGTAACTATCATGTAATTAACAATAATATGTTTGCCAAAATTTTCATCAATTTTTTTTTTTTTTAACAGTGTTGGGTGATATTTTGTATTCCAAGAAAGAGAAGGAAAAGATCCTTTTTTACATGCTAGAGTTCTTAAGGAGAAATAGAGAAATTATCTACAACAAAATGCTACACCTTCTTTGCTTTTGCTATTCAAAAAGTACTGAAATATAGATAATGCATAGATTCAGACAAAATGAGAAAGAAGAAAGACAAACTTAAAAGAAATTCTTAAGGAGTGAGGAAGAGATTAGTCGATGCTTATAGGGCACCCTGTCGAGGCATCCATGTTATCCTCATTGCCATAATTTCTTACATTGTTGGAACTGGAGGTTGGAGTTGAGCGTTTCTCAAGTATGTATTTCAGGATTTGGACCAATTCTTTAGCATGAGCACACCGATTGGAGAGTTCATTGTACTGCTTCTGAAGAGAAGTAACCCTGTGGAGGAATAATTTCACATCTGCTTGATGCTTTTCATAAAGGATCTTCACATCTTCTTGCAACTTTTCATCAATTATTTTTTTATGGGAACAAATCTACTCCAATTCTGCCTGCAGATCCACACAATGAAAGCAGTCCTCACTGAGAGCCATACAGAGCGAGGGGGGGGGGGGCAAAAAAGTAAATATAACAAGAAGTAAGTGTTGGGCCAACAGAGAGTGCATAGCAAGAGTGCCCAAGGTCTGTAAAGAACTTTGAGCAAGAGTAGGTAAGTGGAGAGCGCAGGTTATGGAAAGGGGAGTGAGGGAACGTAGAGAAGGAGGCCAAGATAAGAGGGGAGGGAGAATTTGTTGGTGCAGTAGAGGGTAGTACAACAAAAAACACAACAAGAACTAGAGGATGCATGAATATGAGGAGGGCTGAGGAATAAATAAGACAACATGAGGAGAGGGAGGCATCATGGAGGGAGACCCGAGGGGATAAGATCATGGGGAAGGGAGGGGAGGGGGTATGAAATACTTTGACGAGTTCAGAATTTTTAGAGGGAAGTATCCAAATAAATCTGAAGATCGCCTGTGACAAGATCATGGCAGAGGAATAATGTATATGGCATCATTGCATAATTTTTTCCCAGAGGTTTGGGCATAAGTTTTATTTGTGAGGTAGTCTGCATCCTTGTTTTTCCTTCAAAGGATGTGTTAAAAGCTAATTCCTTTCATATCTTTTAAGATGTTGTGGCATCTACTGATTATTCGATGTAGATCTATGTTGCTTATTGGGTGATCATGGTTCATCATATGTATGATGATGGAGGAATCACCAAAAACCATTGCATTTGAGATGTTGAGCTTTTTTAATTGATGTAGGCCTTGGAGAAGGGCGTAAGCTTCAAATTTGTTGATGGAGAGGGAGCCAAGACCCCATTCATGTGAGATAAGACTTCTGCCATTTTCATTTCTGATGATGCCTCCAGCACCTACAATGCCTAGATTCGATTTTGAAGCACCATCAAAAAAGAGAGTGGGCCTTGCACAACTGCCCATCCATTCAGTAAATTCCCTGTCTTTGAGTCGAATCTTCCAGCTTGTGGCTTTTTAAAGAGGCTGAATAGAAGGGGGCTTATGAATTCCAGTTATATCTAGTAGATTAACAAGGAAGATCCTTTCTTCCACTCAAAATTTGTTGATGTCAATTTTACTATTGCTTTTGGAAGCTATTGTTTCAAGAGGGAGGCTCCAAAATTTTCTACAGACTTTCCTACAAGAGGGCTCTTTGTCATTGAAGATCTTCATGTTTCTAGAGAGCCAGATGTTCCATAAGAGCATGTAAGGCAAAGTGTCCCAGACCCTTCTCGCCAGATTTCTCTTCTTTTTCCCCCATGGGTAATTATTCCTCCAAGTTTGAATTACTTCTGCAATGGTGTTGTTATGATCCCAATGATGCTGATAAGAAGGGTTTAGATCAGTCCAGCAGCGAGCAGCAAATGGGCACCAGATGAAGAGATGAAGTGTTGTCTCTTCGACCCCTTGAAAGTTGGGGCACCTGGATGGTCCAAGCACTCCTCTTTTTTTAAGATTTTCTGAAGTTAGAACTTTTCCTTTAAGCAATGTCCATATGAAGATCTTAATACTGGGGATAGCTTCTGATTTCCACACCATTTTCCAATTAGGCCAACTAGGTGCATGGTAGTATTCACTGCAGAGTTGTTTATAGGAAAATTTAATGGAATATGTTGAGCCAAAGAGATCCCAACAAAAACTATCCATACAATCCTTTTTCAAAGGAGCAGCATCATGGAGATGAATTTGAAGGTTGTATAGATCAGCTTCCAAATGAGAAGGGACATTGGGAAAAATCCATCCAACCTAGTTTTGGGAATGGTCATCCCATTTAGAAAAATGTCTTAAGAGGCTTAGGCCCACATGATTGAAATGAGAGAGGATACGATCAGTACCAGGTCTGTCCAAGAGAGGATTTTTCCCCATGATTTTGTCTTTCCCAATATTTATACAACTACCCCCAATAGGAACTTTGGAGAGATTTTGGGCTAAGAAAGGAGTGGCTTTCTTGTAGAGTGCCCAGATTTTAGAGCAAGGTCTATTAGGGATGTCATGATCTAGAAGATGCTACCGGGGAGAGTTGAGATACTTGGACTCCAAGAATATTTTCCACCATGCTTGTTGACCACTGATTAACCTTCATACAATATTTCCACCAAAATAATTTTTCAGAAGCTTGGGAGAGAGAATTCCAATCCCTCCATCTTCATTTTGAGTAACCTGTATCCACTTGAAAAGATTGTATTTTTTCTTCTCATTTTTTCCACCCTACCAAAGAAAGTGCCTTAGGATAGCTTCAAATTTGTGGTGGATGCTAGTAGGGGCTTGAAGGAGAGTAAAATTGTACAGGGGCAGTGATGAGAGGGTAGATTTGAGGAGGAAAATTCACCCTACAAGATTTAGCCAAGAGGAGCCCCATTGTTGCACTTTTGTCTTCATTTTTTCTATGGTAATGTTCCAAACTTCAGACTTTAAAGGGCCAGCACTGACAGGCATGCCCAAGTAAGTGAAGTTGTCCCAATTCAGTTTGTAGGGGACTTCAAATATATGTGCAATGTTGTGAATGGTTTGGTTGGTAGCATTCCAAACATAAATGCATATTTTTTGAAAATTGATTAGGCCTCCATAGTAAAGCACTAATTTGTCCACGATGGTTTTAAACCATTGAGAAATTATGCTAGATGCTCCTCCCATCAAAAGAGTGTCATTATAAAATTGCGAATGGTTCATATTTTTGACATCGTTGCCAAATTTGATGCCCGTGATAAGGCCAGCTCGCCGCATATGATCCAAGGCTCTACTAAAGGATTCTGCCATGAGGATAAAGAGATAGGGAGAGAGAGGGCATCCCTGTCTAAGGCCATAGGAAGAATGAAAGGAGGGGGTTGGCCTACCATTGATAAGGGAGAGATCCAAGGGTTTTAAATACAAGAGTTAATCAGGGCAAGGAAATTTGGGTCAAAGTCCATTTTATTAAGGACAAAAGTAAGGAATGATTGCCTGACCCTGTCTAAGGCATTGGCTAAGTCGAGCTTGAGGACAAAAATATTTTCTTTGCGAGTAAAACATGAGTGGATAGCTTCTTGAACAAGGAGGATCGAGTTAGAAAGTTGCCTTTGGGAGATAAAGCCTCCTTGATTTTCCGAGATGAGGTTGTGGAGGCGGGGCTTGAGGCGCAAGGCAAGGATTTTAGAGATGATTTTGTAGGAGGAGTTGTAGAGGGAGATAGGTCTAAATCTAGAGAAGGAGGAGGGGTGGTTTTCTTTGGGGATAAGGGCGAGCAAAGTAGAGTTGGTGTAGCCCCCAATTTTCTTCTTCCTTTGTACCCATTGTATCATTTTTACCAAATCCTTTTCTATTAGGTCCCAATGATTCCTGTAGAAAATGATAGAGAAACTATCTAGTCCTGGAGCTTTGTATGGATGCAAGGACTAAATTTTTCTCTGGATTTCATCCTCGTCTATCTCTTTCTTGAAAGTGCTATTCATTTCCTCTGTAATCATAGTTGGAATATATTGTAAGATATCAGAGTAATCTTCTGGAACTTTTGTTTATGTTAGAAGATATTTGTAATGCATGGTGGAAGAAACTTTAATTAAATCTCGATCTGTATGAATTTTACCTTCTGCATTGATGATGGATGAGATATTATTTCTGGTTTTGCAGACAGTGGCTTGTCTGAGTGAAAAAGAGGTGTTCTTTTCACTTGCTTGAAGCCACAAATTTCTGGATTTGATTCTCCACTTCTCCTCTTCTTTCCTATTGGTTATTAATAGTTGCCAGTAGATATTTTTTTCCTAATTGGAGCTTTCTTGATTGAGTCCATGAAGGTCGATACTACTGTGGAAAATGTCCAACTTGGTTTTAATTTCAAGCTTTATCTTTTCCGGTTCCTTATAATGCAGTTTTGCCCATTCGTTCAAGGCCATTTTGATTTTCTTTAATTTGGTTTCCGAGATGAAGTAAGGGGATCCCTCAATATGCTGCATCCAAGTATTGTGAATCAGCTGCCTTGCTTCCGAGATATCATTCCATAGAGGGTTGTATTTGAAAGGGATGGGGCTGAGAGAATGATGATCACCAAAATAGAGGGTGATGGGGTAGTGATCGGAGAACGAAAAGGTTGGAGGAGGCGATTGAGTAATAAGAAAGGAGAGGGACAGCAACAAGAAATCTTTCAAGCCGCTCCATGATATTTCCTCTACTAATCCTTCTATTGCTCCAAGCATATCTGCGATTTTTTGGTTCGATTTAGACTAGATCGAAATCATGCATCATGATTTCTATCTGATCTCGAGAGGGATCCGAATTAAAACAACCTCCCCTTTTTTCATTTGCATGGAGGATTAAGTTGAGATCACCTCCAATGAAATTTTTTTTGTTGTCTTCATTATCTATGTCTGCTTTAAGAGTATTCCAGCAGAGCTCTTTGTCCCTATAATGATTGGGGCCATATACATTGTATATGATGATTTATTTGTGGTCTTTAGTGCTCTGAAGCACCACTTTGATCCAGTTCTGAGCTATCGTTGAGTTATTTTGTTTCCATGTGTTGTAGTTCCAGAGGGTGGCCAACCCACCTGAGGCTCCCCTAGATTCAATTTGGGTGCCTTCATGATAATTCATTTTGTCTATTATTGATTTCATCTCAAGGTATCCCTGCTTAGTTTCCTGCAGGAGAATAATGTCTGAATTTTCCTAATTTATTAAATATCCTAGGGATGATATTTTAGAGGGATGCCCTAGACCCCTGTAGTTCCATGAAAGGATGTTCATCATTACAGAAAATTAGAGCGAGAAACTGCCTTCCATCCTTCGTCCTTTTTCCCTGAGTCTTTACTATTTTTCCCCAAGATGTAAGTTTCAATGGGGTTCTGAGTTCCAAGTGCTATTTCTGTTTGAGAATTTTCATCTCAATGCTGCTTTGAATATTTCTTTCCAAGGCCAGTTTTTTTTTGTGTTTTCCAGAGTTGCACCATGCTCCTTCACAGAGTTTCTTGTGATTCAGAATGAGGAGGGGTCAGAAGAGGAGGAGGGGGGGTCAGGATTAATGGGGGAGGGGTAGGGAGAGGCAGGTTGGGAAGGGATAGAAAGAAGGGGAGGGTCCTCTTCAGAGGGGGTGAGGGAGGAGAAGGGATTGGAGGAGTCTAGTGAGGCAAAATTTTCATCAATTTATTAGTGAAAGAAATTAAAACTTTTTTATCATTTTATTTAGAACTGGAATTTATTTTAAAAATAATATTCAATGATAATGTCTTAAAATATCTTAAGACATTAGAGGCTCTACCTTGATAGAGATAAATGTTTCCTTTAATTTTCTCCATGTGGTGGCATAGACCTTATATGTACAATTTTATTTCATTTAGCAGCACAAGAATTAAATCTTTTGAGTCATTTATGTTGAGTGAATATTTTCCCATATAAGCTTGATATGTCTGAATAAGTCTATAGTACAAATGTATTTATTTTTTCGACCACGAGTATACCTCATGTGAGGCACCGAAGATACAACATTTGTAACAATCTCAAAGTGGGACTGAGTGTTATTTTACCAAATTAGTTCACCTTCAACCTTATGTAGCTCTTGTTTTATGTTAGTAGTCTACTCTCAAGGCTTTCTAGATGAGGATTTAACCTATTATTAGGCCTTTGAATCATACATAACACCTTTTTCACTAATTCCTCTATGAACACAAGCTCATTCATGAAAAATAATTGGATTTGAAAGCACCAAAAATGACCAACAAAACATTATTGCAGGAATTGGGAGCTTAGGAACGAGACTATATTAAGATAACGGGTGATGGAAATTTGTTGTTCCCAAACCCGACCCTTTGAAACTCATTGAGGAAGCTACAAATACATGTTGAACACTAGGTGGAAATAATTTCTATCAATGGTTTGAGGACCAAAAAATGTAGGAAAGGTGGGGGGGATGTCCATGTTACCAGTGACTAGTGAGAAGAGGAGGATAAAATTAATCATTGCGAGGACTAGAGCATTAATTGAAAGAATTATGGAATAGTCACTCCTATTCTAGATGTAACATTGACGAGTTAATGGGGGTTTCTAATTTTCATGTGTATTGATGACCATTAATGGAACTTAATCAACACAATGTGGCTAGTGTTGATCTGAGGAGAGCGGGGAGGAATAATATGTATCCTCCACTTATAGCATGGAGTGATGGTAGCCCCAACCCTCTTTCCTCACGTATGCTCCCTTCTCAACCCATCCAAAAATGAATTTTTTTCCTAAGCCAATATTCCACATTATTATTCAAATATTGTGTCCTCAAGAGTTTCCTAGGCGGCTTAGAGAGGATTTATAGACAAAAAATTAACTCCATCGGTAGATGGTTTTCTTTTTCGTTTTATTTTCTATGCACATGCGACATGATAATGATCGAAATTTCTTGGGGACTTTGGGAAATTTGGAAAAGGAAGCTTTCAAGGTGCCATGTAGTAAATAATTTTCTAGGATTGGTGGCATTGATGGTTTTCTTAATCATAGTACTAAGAAGATGAGTATCCTCCCAAAATAATTTTGGAGAAACATCATTCTATAGTGACCTAAAGCCCAATTTCTAAGATGAAAAGTTAAGTTGTGTTGTTGTTGGAGTTAGCTAGATAACCAACTAGAAAAATTACGAATTGATCTTTGATATTTCTGAGCATGCCTCCAAAGATATTTGTTCCTAGATACCTTTGGATGCATGTTTAAAATTAAATTTGAGGAATATTTATGGTATGGAAGACATTCACTATGAGAGTAGGTGGGAGAGAAAAGGGAAGGGGAGATACTAGGAGGAGAATATAGGGGAAATGAATGGATTCGAGAATGATTTCTTCACAGATGATGAACTTCCGATTTTCATCTAAAAAAATCATAAGGAGAATATTTTTATGGATATAAGACAAAAAAATTTCTCAAATAAAGTTGCCTGGTAATCCTAAATTAAGATGCACCCATTATGCCTCTTCCATATTTGCCATGAAAGGAATCTTGGGAGAACAGTTCAAGCAGAATTGATAATAATATTTCGGAAGGTAATGAATCCCGAATTGGAAATGGTGTTATAAATTTCATTGCAGGCCCCATTTTTTTTTTCAAGGAGGAGGGAGGCTCGCATGAGTAAGAATATGAGAAAGGACATGAATTAAAAGGATTATCTAAATATTTAGTATTATAACGATAGATATGATAAACAAAAGGACCCTCAAAGCCATGTCAAATAAAATCATACGATATAATATTTTTTTCCAAACAAGAAGCCAAAGGAAGAGGGAGACTTTTGATTAGAAATAATAGTTTCAATTTTTTTCTCCATATTACCTATTTATAAATATACATGTGCCCATAAGCTATATAATAAGTTTCATTAATCATATATGTACCTTTCCCCCTATATCCCCACTTGAGCTTATTAGATTCATCTAAGTTTCTGATTTCTCTGTGTTAAAGAGAATTCAAAATTTGGTTTAGGTAAGTATAATATGGAGGGGGGCCGAGATCTCCTAATTAATCCATATTCACCAAGGGTTTCCTTGGGGAGGGTTCATCAAATGATATCTACAAGAATACATTTTTTTCCTACATAGTGGTCCAATGGTCTTATAGAGAAACTTGCGAATTTAATTTGAGGGATTGTGGCTAGGAGTCATCCCAAAATAGTGCCTATTTTTAATTTCAAAATTACTAAAAGGAATGTTGTTGGATGAGATGTTTTTTATTGTAGGATAATCTTGAAATCAATGATCCTTAAATTCCTTGTTTCATTTTGATTAATTTTATAGGAGGGACATTGTTTCCATATTTAATTCTCTATATCACCCTCCAAAGTTGATTTCCATCCCGAAGTTATTACCACCAAATATTTTCTCTCATAACTATGTTTAAAAGTTCTAAGTCTCAAAGGCATAGGTTGTCTTGAATCTTAGGTGTGCAGAACTTGTCCCATGAAGACATGATACTCTGCCTTTCCTTGGAGTCTCCACCCTAGAGAAAGGATCACTATAAGTTACAAACATATATGTGGATATTTTTGTAGGAAGAAAAGGACGAGAACAAGTAGATGGGAGGGTTTGCAAAAAGACTAATTAAGGAGGACAAGACAACCTAATAAATTTAATTAGGTGAATTGGTTTTATTAAGTTTTTACAGTAATCCTTGTATTTTATTTTATAAAATAAAAGAAATAATTGAGTCCATTTGTCTAAAGAAGTAGAGGATAATTAGATTATTATATTAACGATTGGTCTTAAATATTTTAGAAGTCATGAGCTGCCACCATAGTAGGCTATAGTAGGCTATTTAAAAGTTTATAAAAAATTGATTCCATTAAAGGATTCATATATTCTCCCCTTTAAACATCTAAGAACACTTCCAACAAATTGTCTTCTAACAATTCTGATGGACAAAGGAGGAAAAAAACCCACTACAATTGTTAAATAGACAAAAATATTTTATACACATAATAAAGACATAACTTAAAAGTTAAAATTTATTGAATTGCTTGAGAATAGAAAAAATATAATCAAAAAAATATTATGAAAAAATCTTCTTGAAAGATTTTTAGTTTATCGATAGTAAAAACACAATTTTAATTTTTACTTGTTCACCTAACTTTTTCCTAAATTTGAAATCGATATACAATGCATACAAAGTGCATAAAAATTAGGAATAATTAACACAACGCACCCTGTTAATTGCAATCACTACTACATATTAGTCTATGTCTCAACTAAAATTACAATACCTAATTTTTTTCGAGGAAACTCAACTACATCCATTGTCAATGAATCTCAAAATATGTCAACCAATTAATCTATTGATTTATAATATTCCAAGGATATCATGACTTAATTTTACTGATAGAACTTATGAAAGTGATCGATAACATAATTTTTGAGACAAAAACTCTGATGAAAGTGATCCGTAACTTTATATTTCTTTGACTGACCGAGTGCTATGCAATTTTCAGAGGAATATTGATAATTTTGACTACACTTTACCGTGATTACATGATAATTCTACGTGTGACTCACATCGATGAGAGATTTTTTTTTTTTTCATTTCAATTTGCGTTGACAATTTTGATTCTTTGACAACATCACAATTTGTATTCTACTGAATGAAAAAAACTAGAGAACAAAAGACTTTGTTAAGACGTCTTCTTATGCAAACGTAAATTTAGTAAACGGTGGAAGCAATAACAAATAATTCAGTGTATTATGGAAATGAAAACTTAAAAAAATAATAATATCCTAACCATTATAATTAAATATATTTTTTATTTTTTAGTGTGCAACTTTCGTTCACGTGCTTTCCCGTATCTTATTTGATATTGCCTATTTCTACGCTTTCTACGTGACGTTGAAGGGTTATTATTTAATAAATATAAGGCTTTTAAAGCCGGTTGTGATGATTGTTTAATACATACAAGGGTGCCACCGAACCAAATTTCACGTGCAATCGGTAATGTAAGATTATATTATTCGGCCTTGACCTATAGAGTCTCTGGCTTTACGCACCGATGTCATCTAAATCAATGGGTAGCTTTGTCACCCAAAATTTTCGTGTGCTCTCAAAACCTGCCCTAGATCCTATAACAAGTGAAGATATCTCTCCTTACGATATAAAAACAGTAATAAGTGATTGGTTTTCACCTCTGAAATCGGATTCTTTGGGTAGGGCCCAAGAATCCCAAATCCTTCATATTCGATATGATACAGAGGGATTCGTACTCATTCTTTGGATTTGGTCGTATCTGTACCGTGTATGGAAAATCTCGATTGTACTCTGTATGGATATGGCTGAATCTTGTACAGCTAGATTCGCGTGGCCAAAAAGTGCGCATTTCAGTTATAAAATTCAGATTTGTCTCATTCTTTCTCACTGATTTTTGTTTGTGAAGTGAGCAAGGGGCAAGGGTTACCAAGGAGAAAGGGAGTTTTTTCTAAGAGATTCAAGCATCCGGTAAGTGCACTGTCCCTCTATATTTTTCATTTAGTTTTTTGTTAGTGTTTGCATGTGCATATGTTTTATATATTTGGTCATTTTGTTTATTTTTTACAGTATTCATAGTTCAATCAAAGGTGGCAAGACAGGGGCAAAGAAATGGGAATACTGTCTCCATTGGAGATGCCCATCCCATCCCTGTTTCATCAGGGTCTGAAAGTATTCCATCTATTGGAAGTTGCGCTGCAACAACAGCTTCAAATGTGTAGGGAAAACAAACTCATGACCCCAAATACCCATTGTGGAAATATGTGACAAGAGAGGCAAGGGCAAGCAAAAAAGGAAAGGGAGGAGGAAATTGTTCATGGAAATGCAATATATGCAATGACCATTTCACTTCCACATATTTCCATGTGAAAGCTCATTTGTTGGGTTTGCCAGATTGTGGCATTAAATGTTGTACATCAATTGAATTGGCAAAGAGGAAGGAATTGGAGAAAGAGAAATTTGTTGGTGCTGGTAACTGTGGCATCAAAATCAAAACAAAACAAGAATGACGACCCCCTTCCATTCCTAAGGAAAAGAAGCAACAAGTTCCCTTTTGAGAGTTTTAGACTTTAGTAGGGGACAATTAGCAAAGAGAAATGCCACTGCAGTTTTTCCAATTGACAAGATCTTTGAAAAAGAGAAGAAGGAAGAGCTTGATCTCACCATTGCATTTTTTTCTATCAGAGCTTCATATCCTATGTTAGACGGTCACCTCTATTTATTGAGATATGACGAGCTCTTAGTCATGGGGCTTCTTCAGGGTATGTGCCTCCTAGGTCAGAGAAGCTTAGAACCACATTGTTGACAAAGGAAATGAAAGAGGTGGACAAAATGCTTGAGCCTATTAAATCAACATGGTCAACATCTGGGGTTAGCATTGTTTATGATGGATGGACAGATCCAACACATCACCCACTCATCAACTTCATGGTGTCATCCTTGAATGATCTAGTTTTCTTGAAAGTAGTGGATGCACTTGGACAGTACAATGATGCACAATATATGGGTGAGTTATTTATTAAAATTATTGAAGATGTAAGTCTCGATTCTTGTGTGCAATTCATTACTGATAATGCAAATTTTTGCAAGCCTGCTGGCATGATTGTGGAAGAAAAATATCCACAAATGTTTTGGACACCTTGCATTGTCCATTCATTGAACTTGGCACTGAAATCTATTGCCTATGATGTTCTTTGGATTGGAGCGATTATTGAGGATGCACGAGATATCTGCAACTTTGTACAAAACCATACAAATTTCCTCACTATCTACAAGGAGTACAACAACCTATCATTGTTGAATATTATGGATACATGGTTTTCCTCTTCATTCATCATGTTGAAGAGGTTGAGGGAGGTCAAGACCGCTCTTGGGGTCATGGTTATTTCAGAGTTTTGGTCTTTTTGGAGAAAGATTAATCAAGCAGCCTCAAAGAAAGTGAAGGACATAGTGTTGGATGATCTATGGTGGGAGAAGGTAGATCTAGTTATTCAGATCATGGAGCCTATCATTTCCTTGCTTCGATTTACAGATACAAACCAAATCATCCTAGGAGAGGTTTATGAGAGATGGGGTTCCATGACTGTGCCTGTGAGGACCATTGTTTTACATATTCAGTGCCCAGAGTATGAGACATCACCAGAGGCCTTCTTCATCAGCATACATGATATTATTGTCAGCAGATGGGACAAGAATTGCACACCTTTACATTGTTTGGATCACTCCTTGAACCCAAAATACTATAGCCATGAGTGGCTGAATGGTGGACCTTCCCGCAGATTCCCTCCTCACATGGATGGTGAAATCTCACAGGGGATGAAAGATGCATTGAGGAGGATTTTTCAGGAGAGGATATCCCTTGATGAGGTGGAGGACGCCTTTGCATAGTTTTCCACTGGCACTGAGCGATTTGCAGGCTATGATGTGATTCGAGACAGGGGGGCTAAGAAGCCCTATTCTTGGTGGGAAACTCATGGGGAAAAAAGCCCTCCTCTATAGCAGTTAGCCATGAGGCTCCCCTTTCACGTGAATTCATCCTTTTATTGGGAAAGGAATTGGAGCACATATGGGAATTTTTATAGTGCGAAGAAGAGTAGGCTTGAGCAGTCTAGGGTAGAGACAATGGTGTATGTGCACACCAACCTTCGTCTCATCTACAGGTAGAGGGAGGATTGGTTGAAGGGAAAGACAAAGATGTGGGATGTCTTTCCATATGATATGGGTCTGGAGAGTAGTGTTGAGTTGGCATTGGCCAACTTGGATTTCAATGTGCCAGTGCTAGAGCCTATCACATTTGATGATGTCGATACAGTAGAGGCATCGTCCTCCACACCAACAGATGCAGAGATGACAGAAGAGGAGGATGCAGCAGAGGAGAGCAGTGGTGAGCATGATGATCAGGATGAGAACAGTGATGCTAATTATGATGATGAGGAATCCCCGTATCCATTGAATCTTGAATCCCCGTATCCATCGAATCCTGAATCCCCGTATCAGGTGACTTAGGTTTTCACTTATTTGATTGTGATTATAAGAGTGAAAACACACGAACCACTAGTTGAGATTATTCATTTTAAATTATGGAATATTTTAATTTTTTATTTTATATAAATGTGTGTAGTGATAAATTTTTTATTTTATATAAATGAGTGCAATGATATAAAATATTTAATTTATCATTGAGATTCTTATATGTAAATAATATTTTTGGATATTTTCTTTTATTTTGTTATGGGATTCTTATTTTTAAATATTTTTTTTATAATGTTATAGATTAATGTGCATCTATGGCTATGAATATGTAAATGAAGTACTATATGTCAAGAGATATGAAATATTATGGCCATGGAAATGAAGTATTTATGTGTGTGTACGGAATGTGCATATGCACACATCTAGAGTTTATAGTGCTAGCAGTTGGAATACACTTCATGATGTAAAAATTGGAATGACTCTCCACCCAACCATAGGCTCAACTGCACATACTATTTCTACAATTAGCCACTGTCGAGCCCTAAATCAACGTACTATTCCCAGAGAAGCCTCTGTCTCGAAACATTTTTCTCCCAAGATAATGGATGAAGGAATGGATTAATCTCATTCTCCTCATTGCCTATTAAATAGGCCAAACAGTTCCAAAAATGGAAAGGGGATATGCATGCACACATTTCATGTGTCAACATACCAACTTTATTTCTTATTTTAAGTTTACCTAATTTAACTCTTTCTTATTTTATTCCTTTTTACTTTTTTTTTTTTTTTTAACTTACTATTTTTATAATTTACTTCTATATATATTTAATTAGAAGTCGAATTTATTATTTAATATTTATTTATTTATTATTATTATATTATTTCAATTATTTACTATTATTATCTTCTTCTTCTTTATTAATTTATTATTTATTAACTATTATTATATTTTATTTATTTTTTAATATTTATCTCTTTTTATATATATATTTTAATAAATTATATTATTTCATTTATTTACTATTATTTTTATTATTATTAGGGGAATTACATACTCTTATTGTTTAAAGAAATTCATCCTGAAATTAAGTTGAATCATTTAACATTTTATGTTATTTAGTTATTTATTACTTCACACTTGCCCTATACCCTCTTTTGAACTAGTATACCCAACAAGCATCAAAATTTTCCACAACACCCACGAAATCTCAAGGAATCTCTGTCATTTTTCCCACTTTCGAAACCATGGATAAACCTCATCATTTTGTACCATAGCCCAAGAATTGTGCCCAACTCCGACCTGATCTACCCCAAGGCAGGCACCTGGCCAAATACTCCATGTTGTAGTGCTCTAGGCATCTCGAAAGATTGACCGACTCCCTCCACACTCACTAAGGTGCACAACCCTACGCATCGAATTCCTTACAACTCCACAAGACTTCAACATCCAAATCCACTATCAAGAACGTGGTTTGCAATATCGGGGACTTGGCCTCCTCAATATGGTCCCATAGCCCCTGAAGAGCTATCCATAAACACTTATATAAGAAAAAGGAACTTCTTCCATATGTAGCGTTGATTGAGTATGTCCTCAACCCATATGGTGTTTCATATTTTCCCTCATAGGTATGGGCTCTCACAAGATCATCAAATAACCAACCCTCTAAGAGAGATCATCAAATAACCAACCCTCTAAGCCCATTTGTGGATTTCATTTCAATCACCACATCTCAACGTGCAACCAATTCATTTGTTATAACATCATAATATTATAGAAAATAATCCACATTCCAAGTGTTGCATGTCATCATGATAACAAAACATCATTGTTAATTGACACATTCTCGATAGTAAAGAAATGGATGCTCATGCATGTCATAACATCCTCATGCTATTTCCACATGTTTCACATCATGAAATATCATCGTAACTTTTAACATCAGTATATATGCATAAAAAATATATCATAAAATCTCATAATAAACAGAACCATATGTCAACATAACCTCGTCCCATAACATCCTAAATTTGATAATCACATAAACACACATCAAATATAGAGAAATAATACATTATATGCATTATTATCAATTTATTTTTATTATATAAACAATGAATTCCGACTACGAAACAAGATTATTCAACATCCCTATAGGATCTAGACAATAAATAGAATTGTATTTCAACATAACCTCATACCATAACATCATAAATTTCATAATCATATCAAGAAACATAAAATATAGAGCAATGATACACTATAAGCATTATGATCAATTTCATTTTATTATATAAACAATGAATACTGACTATGAACTAAGATTTTTCAACATCCCTCTAGGATCTAGGATATCTCACCAATATTACTAGTGTCGTGTTTTCATGAACTTTCCAATTATGTTTCAATAATTATTACCACTTCTTAAACTATGAAATTGAAAATTTATATATGTATAGTTTCACTAACAATCAAAATAATTCTATTATATGAAAATACCCATTTTTATAATATTTATGATAATCTTTTCACATATTAAATTAAAATTAACATATACTTTATAATTCTAATAATTTATCAAATATTAAAATAAAAATTGCATATAAAATTTATAATATATATGTTAAATTTATTTTTTATATATGTTATATTTTTATATATCTATATACTTTTCCAAATATTCCCATAAAACAACATATATTAAAATAAACTTAACCTACACATTATAGATTTTCCATACAAGTAGTAACATATTATATGTACAGATCAAAATAATACTATTTAATTATAACTTAATAAAATTTTACCCTTCCCATATATAAATTTAATAATAATATAATTTATACACCGCAAATAAAATTCCTTCTTTAATTTATCTCATCACCATCGAAGATTACTTCCATATATATATAATAATAATAACAAAGTTTATTATATATATATTATTTTCCAAAATCACTAATAATTATATTTAGCCCCAGACTTTTCTATATTAACCCTAGGTGAATGTACCACTCTTGACTTTCTAAGTAAAGTGGAGATTTGATATTCTTAGGTTCTCCTGCAATCCAGTTTAACGAAAGTCTGTTTAACGAAAAGTTTGGGAAGCGAATGTCACTAGTTTAACGAACAGTTTGGGAGGCGAACGCAAATCCAGGGAAGAGCCGGCTGGCATAGCTATACAGTCAGTTGGCTTTCCGAGGATTTATTTATATTAACAGATGTTATAAATTTATTTACTTCACTAAATGAATTTATTCTGAAGCATAAGCATAGCCAATGTAAGTTAATCTATTAGAGCATTACTATGTTATGTATCTTGTAAATGATTTTGAGATTGTAATGTACAACATTTTGGTTTGGTTTTTGTAGCGATCTTGACATGGTAACCCAGAAATTTTGGTTGTTGCAGCGTCAAGCAATTTAATAGCCTCCTTTTGTAGAGAAGCCATGAAACAAGGTGAGTCTGATAAATCTAGTGAAAGGTTTCAATGGTACAATCTGAGCTTCAAATTCTTGTTCACTGGTTTTCTTAATAACTTACCTTGATTATCAACATTTCAAAACATAATCCACATGGTTTACTCTCATTTTTTTTTCCTGTTTTCCTTTCTTCTTATCATCCATGTACAGTTATTTATTAAGTCGGACTTGGAATAATTTGTGGCTTACCTTTTCCTTTATTAGACATAGAGAGTAATTTATAACGTCAGACTGGAATTTCTTGGGGGACCCCTGTTTATACATTTAATAAAATCAATAGAAAAATATAAAAATCGCTATATTGACAAACATCAACTGTTTAATCAACTTATTCATCTTTTTTTATAAATTTTCAACTAAAAAACACACTATTTTGAATTCAATTTCATTCAATATTATAAAAAATTTCGTTCGTTGTCATTTTTATTTACAAAATTTTAGTCATTATTTTTTATTAATTAATTACCTCGAGCGGCTTTGTACAATATCATCCCTGAGTGGATTTGTACAATATCACAAGAATGCTATATTGGTGTACATATAGGCTCAATTAAGAAATAATAAAAATGTTAAAATACATATATATTTAAGTATGAGGAGTGTCTAGATTTAAATGTTCACTCAATTCATAATATAAAGCTAAAAGAAATAGAAATAATAAATTTTAATTTGTTATATTATTGCAATTTTTATTAATAAATTTATTAATAATTTTGATATATATATATATATATATATATATATATATATATTACGAATAAGACTGTAATCCATTTTATGCATCCATGTTTTAGAGATAACAATTAGTTTACCCATGCAGCGAATATAACCTCAATTTTTTTATTGTTTATATACCTAGGATTTATAATATTAATCTCTTGGGTTTATAATCCCTTGGATTTTTAGTATTATTCCATTGGTTTTATTATTCCATCTAGTTTATAATAATAATCTGTTGAGTTTATTAATCTAGGGGTTTGTTTTCGTAGGGTGCATTATTATTCATAAGGTTTATAATATATATCCTTGATTTTAATATAAATCCCTTAGATTTATTATCATGGTCAACCATGGTCCAACGTCACATTGTGACAAATATTTTCCCAATATGAAAATCAACCATTATCCAACATCGCAATTTGACAAAGAATGTCTCGATGTCTGAATCAATCATGTTGAACCATGATCAGCTATGGTACAGTTTGGCTTTGTTACAAATATGGTCTCTATATCAAAATGAACCATGATCAACCATACTCAACCATGTTAATTTTATGATTTATAATATTTATCTTATGGTTTATATACCCCGCATTTATAATATCAATCCCTTGGGTTTACTAATCTAAGAGTCCATATTCTTGAGCTATAATATTATTCAATCATATGAAAATAAACCATAGTCAAATTTTGCATTGTGACAAAGATTGTCTCGAGATGAAAATTAGCCATGGTTAACCATGGTCCAACATCGCATAGTGATAAATATTGCATTGAAATTAAAATCAATCATGGTAAACCACGGTTAAATGTCACATTGTGACAATTATTGTCTCAATATGAAATTCAACCATGGTCAACCATGTTCCAACGTCACATTGTGCAAGAGATTGTCTCAATATGAAATTGAACCATCGTCAATCATGGTCAACCATTTTAATATCAATGACCACTTTATGACAAATATTGTCTCTTGGCCCAACGTCACATTATGACAAGCATGGTCAACCATGTTCCAACGTTACCATTGCGACAAAGATTGTCTCAATATAAAAATCAACCATGCTAAGCCATAATCAATAACCATGCTCACACTGTGACAAAGATAGTCTCTTTATCCAACATGACATTGTGACAACATGGCCATCCATGGTCAACCATGGTCTAATGTCACATTCTGACAAAGATTGTCTGAATATGAAAATCAACCATGGTCAACAATTGTCCAACGCCGCATTGTGAGAAAGGTTGTCTCAATATGAAAATTAACCATGCTCAAGCATTGTACAACATGGAATTTTGTTAAAGGTTGTCTCATTATGAAAATCAATCACGATCAACCATATTCCAATGTCAATTGTGACAATTTTTTTGTCATTGTGAAAATAAAACACTGTAAACCATGGTCAACCATGTTTATTTTAAGGTTTATAATATCTATCCCTTGGGTTTATAATCCCCTGGGTTTTTAATACTAATATCTCACAACCATTGATCAAACCTTGGATTTATTATTCCCTTGGGTTTATAATATTTATCTTAGGGTTTATATACATTGTTTTATAATATTAATCCATAAGATTTAATACTATTCCCTCGTATTTATCAATCTAAGGGTGCATATTCCTAGGTTTGTGATAAATATTGTCTCTATATGAAAATGAACCATGGTCAACTAGGGTCAACCATGTTTATTTTAGGGTTTATAATATTTCTATTGTGGTTTATAGACCTTGCATTTATAATATTAATCCCTTTGGTTTAGTATTATTACCTTGGGTTTATAATACCTTGTAGTTTTAAAATTAATTCATTGGGTTTATTATTCCCTAATGTTTATAATATCACTCACTTGGGTTTACTAATCTAAGGTTTCATATTCCTAACATATAATATTATTCAACCATATGAAAATAAACCATGGTCCAATTTCGAATTCTGACAAAGATTATCTCAATATGAAAATTAGCCATGGTTAACCATTGTGCGACATCACATTGTGACAGAGATTGTATTTACATTAAAATCATTCATGGTCAACCATGGTCCAATGTTACATCGTGACAAAGATTATCTTAATATGAAAATCAACCATGGTCAACCATGTTCCCATTGTAACAAATATTTTATCAATATAAAATTGAACCATGGTCAACCATTGACAATATCCATGGTCACATTTTAACAAATATTGTCTCTTGGTCCAACATCACATTATTACAAGCATTTATTTTTTCTTTTTTAACCATAAATAATAATTTATCACCACACACTTGGAATTATTTTCTCATCTCACTAATTTTTTTCCTTTATTAACCATAAAAAAATTAATTTATGACACCAAACCTGATTTCGTTTTCCGCTATTAAGGCTTTGAAAATTTTAAATTTCCCTTTAATTTATTTATTTTTGGAGACTACAAATTATAAGTTATCATATAGCATCTGGATACCATTGATGTTAGGGTGTTGAGTGTTGCAATGCTCAATTACATTGTAGAATTATAAAACAACACCGACTTCATGATGTTAGGGCGTTGACTGTTTCATGTTCAAATACACTGTAAATATTATAAAACAACATCGACTTCATGGTTGTTTAAGTCAGATCTTTATCAATGTCTGGACTTGATCACCTAACATGTGTATTGTTTTCTCCAAACTTTGGTCAGATACCTCAGTCAATGTGTTTAAATTCACTTTTTCATTGTACTAGAAATTTCATAAAAAAACATTCTCATATTTTATTATTTTAACCTTTTACATCGAATTTCCTTTTTCACTGTCACCTTCTAGGTTTTACATATTCTGATAATTTGATTTCCTATCTTAACATTTTTTTTTTTAAATATGGAAATCCTCTTTAAGCAGTCACATTCTAAGTTTCACAAATGTAAAATAACTTTTCCATGATATATGAGTATTTTTTTCTTTTCAATTACTTACGTTATTTTTTAATTATATTTCAAATGCTTTGTAGTTTTTTTTATTAATTCTTTACTTATAAATTGGTTAGATTCTCAAAATTGTATATTTTTATCAATTCTTTACTTATAAATTGGTTAGATTCTCTAAATTATATTTTAGTCATTTTAATTAAAACATATCTAATTGATACCATGTTTTTCTTTTTCGGTGCCACCTGTATCATGAGTCATTTTCATAATAAGTTGTCTCCTCTACTTTTCAATTAATTTTCGTGGTGACAATTATTCTGATCCAGTGACCATTATATTGTCCAACTCAATCTTCCAATTTTGGAATAATATAATATAATTAATAATTTCGGAACAATAAAATATAATGAGTATATGGATGCCTTAATGATTTTATGAGAGAGAACATGTCTAAATTTTAATCATCTTCATTCTGGAAGCTGGTTGAGTTTGGTTACATGGCGAGATCGTAATGGGATGGATTACAGTCCTTTTGGGCAAGAATATGAACAAAGATTCTAAGAAAAAAAACAGGAGTTTAGCACCTAATGGAAATGAATGCAAATGATGACACTAATGATACATTTATTTCAAATTAATTAACCAATAATGAGTAGGATAAATTCAGATCACAGAAATTTCTTGTTTTCATTTAAAATAATACTTGTTTCAAATTATAGCGCTTTATGTTTTGTTAATGCCATGGTTATTGTGTTCGATAGGTGTAAAAAAGATGTTCTTTATATAATTTATTATATATTTATATATATATATATATATATATATATATAATATTTGTACCATTTTGAATTCGTGTTGATTGTACATTTATATATAGAGAGAGAGTGATTGGTTAAAATATATAACATATAATAAATATATATAATGTCTAAGTAATATAAATTAATGATGTTGTATTTAATTTTTGAAGTAATATTAATAGAAAAATAGTTGATATAGATTGATAAACATCAATTATTTAATCAATTTATTTATTTATTTTATAATTTTTAAATTAAAAATACAATATTTTGAAGTAAATTTCATTCAATATTGCAATAGATTTAGGTCATTATCAATTTTATTTATGAAAATCTAGTCATTATTTTTTATTAATTAATTATCTCGAGAAGCTTTGTACAATATCACAAGAATGCTATAGTGGTTTACATATAGGCTCAATTAAGAAATAATAAAAATTTTAAAATACATGTATAACTAACTATGGGGAGTGTCTAACTTTTATTAATAAATTTAATAATAATTTTGGTAAATATTTTATTTTTTCCAAGACTCATAAGACTGTTATCCATTCTATGCATCCATACTTCAGAGATAACAACCATTCTACTCAAGCATCTA
The DNA here is from genome assembly GCA_034641835.2 of Pinus albicaulis. Classification (NCBI taxonomy): domain Eukaryota; kingdom Viridiplantae; phylum Streptophyta; class Pinopsida; order Pinales; family Pinaceae; genus Pinus; species Pinus albicaulis. The sequence goes on from CM076580.1 coordinate 660,405,825, forward strand.
AGATCAACTCAATTTATTTCAGGGTTTATATACCTAGGGTTTATAATAATAATCCCTTGGGTTTTTAGTATTAATCCCTTGGGTTTATTTTTCAGTATATTTTATAACATTAATCCATTGGGTTTAATAATCTAGAGGTTCATTTTCCTAGGGTGTAATATTATTCATAAGGTTTATAATATAAATCCTTGAGTTTAATATAAATCCCTTCGGTTTATTATCACATTCAACCATGTTCCAACATAACATTGTGACAAATATTTTATCAATATGAAAATCAACCATGCCATCCAACATCGCAACTTGACAAAGATTGACTCGATGTGAAAGTCAATCATGTTGAACCATGATTATCGATGGTCCAATTCCATGAAAATGAACCATTATCAACCATGTTTATTTTATGGTTTATAATACTTATGTTATGGTTTATATACCTTGAATTTATAATATTAATCCCTTGGGTTCAATCTTATTCCCTTGGGTTTATAATACCTTGGTGTTTTAGAATCAATCCCTTGGATTTATTATTCCCTAAGATTTATAATATCGATCCCTTGGGTTTACTAATATAAGGGTTCATATTACTAAGTTATAATATTATTCAACCATATGAAAAGCAACCATGGTCAAATTTTTCATTGTGACAAAGATTTTCTCAATATGAAGACTCACCATGGTCCAACATTGCACAGTGATAACTATTTTACCGACATTAAAATCAATCATGGTCAACCATGGTTGATTGTCACATTGTGACAAGGATTGTCTCAATATAAAAATCAACCATTGTCAACCATGTTCCAATGTTACATTATTCCAAATATTGTCTCAATATGAAATTCAACCATGGTCAACCATTGTCAATAGTCATGGCCACATTATGGGAAATATTGTCTCTTGGTCCAACATAAAATTATGACATGCATGGTAATCCATGATCAACTATGTTCCAACACATTATGAAAAATATTGTCTCAATATAAAAATAAACCAAGCTCAACCATATTCAATAACCATGTTCACATTGTGATGAAGATTGTCTCTTGGTCCAATGTCACATTGTGACAACATGCTCATCCACGGTAAACCATGTTCCAATGTCACATTCTAAAAAATATTTTCTTAATACGAAAACCATCCATCGTCAACCATTGTCCAAATTTTCATTGTGAGAAAGGTTGTCTCAATATGAAAATAAACCATGGTCAACCATTTTCCAATGCCCCATTGTGACAAAGGTTGTCTCAATATGAAAATAAATCATGGTCAAACATAGTCTAACATCTCATTGTGAAAAATATTTTGTCATTATGAAAATAAAACATGGTCAACCATTGTAACCCTTGTTTATTTTAGTGTCTATAATATTTATCTTAGGGTTTATATACCTTGGGTTTAATATTATTCCCTTGGGTTTTTAGTACTAAGCCCTTGGGTTTATAATATTTACTTTGGGGTTTATATACCTTAGGTTTACAATATTAATCCATTGGGTTTAATATTATTCCCTGGCTTTGTCAATACAAGGGTTCATATTCCTAGATTCATGACAAAGATTGTGACTATATGAAAATGAACCATGGTCAACGAGGGTTAACCATGTTTACTTTAGGGTTTATAGTATTTATCATATGGTTTACAAACATTGAATTTAAAATATCACTCCCTTGCGTTTGATATTATTCCCTTGGCTTTATAATACATTGGGGTTTTAGAATTAATCCATTGAGTTTATTATTCCCTAAGGTTTATAATATAAATAAATTGGGTTTACTAATCTAAGGTTTCATATTCCTAAGGTATAATATTAGTTAAGCATATGAAAATAAACAATGTTCCAATTTTGCATTATGTCAAAGATTGTCTCAATATGAAAATTAGCCATGGTCAACCAGGGTCCAACAATGAATTTTGAAAAATATTGTATTGACATTAAAATTAGTCATGGTAAACCATGGTCAAATTTCAAATTGTGACAAGGATTGTCTTAATATGAAAATCAACCATGGTCAAACATGTTCCAACATCGCATTGTGACAAATATTGTCTCAATATGAAATTAAAACATGGTCAATCATGGTCAACAATTGACAATATCCATGGTCTCATTTTGACAAATATTATCTCTTGGTCAAACGTCACATTATGACAAGCATGTTAATCCATGGTCAACCATGTTCCAATGTCACATTGTGATAAAGATTGTCTCAATCTGAAATTTAACCATGGTAAACCATGGTTAATAACCATACTCACATTAGGCCAAAGATTGTCTCTAGTCACACACACATTGTGACAACATGGTCATCCATGGTCAACCATGGTCCAACATTGCATTCTGAAAAATATTGTCTCAATATGAAAATTGACCATGGTCAACCATTGTCGAATGTCATATTGTGAGAAATTTTGTCTCAATATGAAAATCCATCATGGTCAACAATAGTTCAACGTCACATTGGGAAAAATATTTTGTCATTATGAAAATGAAATGTGGTTGACCATGTTTATTTTAGGGTTTATAATATTTATATTAGGATTTATATACCTTGGGTTTATAATATTTATCCCTTGGCTTTCATATTATTCCCTTGTTTTTATTATTCCATAAGATTTATAATATCAATCACTTTGGTTTAATAATATAAGGGTTCATATTCCTAAGCTATAATATTAGTCAACCATATGAAAATCAACCATGGTCCAATTTCGCATTATGACAAAGATTATCTCAATATGAAAATTAGTCATGGTCAACCATGGTCAAACATCACATTGTGACAAATATTGTGCATCAACATTAAAATCAATCATGGTCAACCAGGGTGAAATGTCACATTGTGACAAGGATTTTCTTAATATGAAAATAAACCATGTTCAACCATGTTCCAACGTAGCATTGTGACAAAGATTGTCTCAATATGAAATTCAACCATGGTCAACCATGGTCAATCATGGTAAGGGATTAAGAACAACCATGGTCAACCATGGTCAATCATGGTAAGAGATTAAGAAGAACCATGGTCACATTTTGACAAATATTGTCTCTTGTTCCAATGTAACATTATGAAAAGCATGGTCATCCATGATCAACCATGTTCCAATGTAGCATTGTGACAAGGATTGTCTAAATATGAAAATTAACCATGCTAAACCATGGTTAATAACCATGCTCATATTGTGACAAAGATTTCCTCTTGTTCCGACATCACATTCTCACAATATGGTCAACCAATGATTTATTGTCGCATTCTGAAAAATATTGTCTCAATATGAAAATCAACCATGGTCAACAATTTTCCAATGCTACATTTTGAGAAATGTTCTCTCAATATGAAAATAAATGATGGTCAAATATAGTCCAACATCGCATTGTGAAAAATATTTTGTCACTATGAAAGTGAACGGTGGTCAACCATCGTCAACCATGTCTATTTTGGGGTTTATAATATTTATATCAGGGTTTATAATATTTATCCCTTGGTTTTAATATTATTCTCTTACCAACCGACCTAACAATAATAATGTAAGGGCATAACAATAACAATGGGGGGCTATGATAATGATAGGATTGAGATAACAAGACCCTAACGGAGCTCTGCACCAGGCTGACCTCCATGACCTATGGTTTTTGGTTCTGGCATTAGCTGCCCTCGATAGACCTTCTCCCCCAGCCTGCTCTACCGCAACCTCTCACCTAGATAGCTACAGGCTTACCAATGACAGACTCGAGTGGGGGGACGACTTCTCCCCCCCTCACAGGCCAACCTCCAATAGGGATGGCAGCAGGGGCTGATACCATCAATCATCACAACTCTAGTCTGTCTCAAGAAAACGTAGGGGCGACAGCCACAGTGTAGAAGACTAATACACAAGTAGCAACACCCATGAACATGAAATCAACAACATGCATACCAAAGCACTCCAAGAAAATAGTGATCAAACTCCTAGCACATCACATCAATGGCATAATTCAATTAATGAAAGATCAAGCACTGATAGGCAAGTTCATGGGATTTTGGCCCACGTAAAAAGCATTAAGGGGATGATAGCCTCGAAATGGAAACCCAAAGGCCACATTGACCTACATCTGTGTGCTAAAGGCTTCTTCAATATTCTCTTCACCTACTCTGAAGATAAATATAGGATAATGAATGGAGGTCCCTATTTATTAAACACTGCAGGTCTATACCTCAGACCCTCGACTGAGTGCTTCAATCCAGAAAAACAAGATCTAACTTGGGCACCGGTCTTTATTAGGCTCTAATCTCTCCCCCAAGACTACCGGGATGAGCTGACCCTGAGATACACTAGAAATGCCTTATGAGAGTTCATCAATATTGCAGAAGAAACCAGAATCAATTTCTACGTAACCTATGCTAGCATTTGCATCTACAGGAACCTAGTCAAACCACTACCAGGCGAGGTAAGTCTGATGCATGAAGATTTTGAATGGACAGAAAATGTAGATTATGAAAATATACCTTTTAGATGCAGAAAATGTCACCAACATGGACATCTCTTTAGAGACTATCCCCTAAACAGGAAAGCTATAGCTAAAAAGGAATCCAATGAATAGGAGGCAGAAGGATTCACGAAGGTGGCAAGTAAAAAAATACATAACAAAAGAGCTACTCCTCATTAGAATAAAAAGGGACCTACAACCAACAACAACTTCATAGCCCTAAATTAGCTAAATGACAATGAGATCATACCAGTCAATGAATTTAGGAGTACCTACACAGCGCAAGTTCATTCCTCTAAGGCTCTATAGATTAAGCTTCCACTTGAGACCTTCTCGAAACACCCAACATAGATGAGGTAGAGGATAACAGTTTGATAAATGGAAAAAAACCGATCATAGAAACGATCCCAGAAGAAATGGAGGAAGAACCTGAAATCTTAGATCTGGAAGGCTTGGATCTCGTTGGGCTAGAGGAAGCCAATAGAAATAAGGATTACACATCAATCATGGAGCAACAAATCCAAAAAATGGAGGAAATCCTAGCTAAAGCACATAATCTCCCCTCCTTGGGTATCCAGGGGGGCACACTTATCAACAAAAAATACTTCACGAAAGCGTCCCACAAAAGAGGCAGGAAAACATCCCTACAAAGAACCATATAAATTGGGAAAGAAATTGTGGATTCTTGGTGATTCCCCAAGCTAACTAGATTCTATGCCCTCACCTCCAATTATATCCCATGAAGCTAATCTCATGGGACATCAGAGGGCTCAACAGCCCCATGAAGCACATGATCATAATGAAAATGATTTATGAGGAGCATCCAGAAATTTTGTACATACAAGAAACCAAATGTTCCAACTCTACTCTGGAATACATCTTCAAAAATGTATGGAAAGGCAGTAGCACAATAGCGGTTGTTGAAAATAGGATGTCTGTAGGACTGGAAATCATCTGTAACCCTCAAATCATCTCCTTAGTGAACTTCCATGCCACCAGACACTTCATTCAGGCCAACTTTCACCTGACAGGAATGGACATCCATGGTTTCCTCACTAATCTCTACTCTCCGCAAAATGCTCAACAAAAATTGGCACTCTTGAATAATCTAGAGGAAATCAATAAAAAAGGATCCTTCCCTCTCTAGCTTCTATGGGGAGATTTCAACATGATAACCAATCTCTAGGAAAAGGAAGGCGAAAGGTTGCACCTAGAATCAAATAGTAATAGATTCAAAAAATTCATCCAGAGCAATAACCTTATTGATCTACACACCTCCAATGGAATCTTCACATGGAACAACAAAAGAGGGGGTGCCTATTAGATAGCCTCATGACTGGATAGATTCCTCATCATCGATGATATTATCCACCTCGGAGGTAACTTAGATACCACCATTATCCCCACGGCTTGATCTGATCATTAGCCAAAATAACTCTAATGACTCCAACCAGGTAAGCACGCCCCTAAACCTTTCCTGTTTGAACATTGCCAGTTTAGGCACCCCGGGTTCAAGGAAATGGTTTCCAACTAGCGGTCTTCCTTACCACCCCCTTAAGGCACCAAAATGCTCCAATTCCATAAAAAATTGAAACTTATCAAAGGTCAACTAAAAGTATGGAACAAAACAACATTTGGCAATATATTCACAGAACAAAAAGACCTGGAGGAGAAAATGAAGAAGCTACAATAGAGCATCATCCAAGAGGGGCGCACAGTTGAGACAACTCAATAGGAGAAACTCCTAACCACTCAACTGGATAAAAGAAGGAACCAAGGAGAAGCCCTCTAGAGACAAATTTCAAGAATCAATTGGCTCAAAGAGGGAGAAATAAACACCAAATTATTCTAACGCTCCACTGTCTAGCATAGGATGTACAACAGAAACAGTCCTCAAGAACCAAATGGGGGAAAGGTTGGAAATGCAAGCAGATATCACTGAGGAGTTGCGCAATAATTTGAGGGAAATCCTTCAGGAACCCAACCACCAATGGCAGGAAGCCATTGGGAAAACCACTCAACACATCCCCAAGTTTGTAACAGAAGATCATAATAGGACGTTGCTTGTTGCTACCACTTTAGCTGAGCTGGAATAGGAAGTGTTCCAACTGAAAGTAGGAAAAACTCCAGGTCTTGATGGATTTACCGCCAAATTCTTCCATTTCTTCTGGGAGATCATCCAAAACAAAGTTTCGGGAGTTTTGGAGGAATCACGGTCCACTCACTGGCTGCTACCTGCATTAAATTCCACCTTCATCACTCTGGTTCCAAAAGAAGACAGAGTAGCCTCATTAAGTAAGTATAGACCTATAGCACTTTGCAATGGCATTTATAAAATTATCTCCAAAGTCGTAGCTAACCGGCTGAAGAAGCTCCTTCCCCTCATCATATCTTGGAGCAAACAGGATATGTGGAAGGGAGACAATTTCTTGATGGCATCATCTTAACCCATGAAGTCATTCACTCACTCAAAGCCAACAAAAAACCTAGTATGCTTCTCAAAATTGACCTATCCAAATATTTTGACAAACTCAGCTGGGACTACATCAAAAAGGTCATCTTAGCCTTTGGCTTCAGTCACACCTAGGTCAAATGGATGATGAGTCTCATCACCTCTCCCTTTCACTCCATCGTACTCAATGGAATCCCCTCTGCCACCTTCAACCCCTCGAGAGGCATAAGACAAGGGGATCCTCTATCTACCTTCATCTTCATCATCATGGCAGAAGGCTTGGGTCGCCTTCTCAAGAGCTCTATCTAGACTGGCACCTTCCTTGGTTTGCCTCTCCACAACCTGCCTCCCTCTTCTCACCAACAATTTTTGGATGATAAATTTATCATGGGTTACCCCTTAGTCCAAGAAGCCTGAAACTTTAAATCCCTTCTTGACTCCTTCTCTGAAGCCTCTGGCACAGAGGTCAACCGTGACAAATTGCAAATTTTCTTCTTCCATACCCCCCCTTCAAACCCAACGTAGTGTCGCCCGCATCCTTGGATTCTCTATTGCTTCTCTTCCCTCTAAATACCTGGGAGCTCCGTTAACCAAATCAGCCATCAATCGCTCCTCCTGGAGAGATCTGTTAGATAAAATAGAAACTCGCCTCTCCAACTGGACTCACCATACCCTCAACATTGCGAGTCGTCTTGTCCTCATTAAGTGTGTCCTGTGATCCCTTCCCTTCTATCTATTCTCCATCCTTGCAGCTCCCAAATGGGTCTTAAAAGCCATGCGCAATCTGCAAAGATATTTTCTATGGGGAGGCACAAAAAGAAATAACAAATGGGGCTTAGTCAAATGGAAGGATGTATGCAGCGCTAAAAGTCAAGGAGGATTAGGACTACAGGATCCTGAGCACAACAACACCATAATGGGAGATAGCATCTGGTGGAAATGGGTCTCCAACCCCAACACCCCATTGGCCAACCTACGGGCTGCCAAGTATGAGACGTATTGGCCAAAGGAGGATCTCATAAGGTACAACTTATATCTAGCTGGTTCCCAAATCTAGAAAGCAAAGAAATTAGAAAACGATAATCCAAAATCACATTTTCTGGGAGCTGCGAAGTGGTACACAAGCTAGATTCTAGGAGGAATTGTATAAATAGATGCCAAGCCTCTCCTCCATGTTCTTTAGACCTATATGGAGTGCCATGCTCCAAGGAAGACAAAGACAGAAGGATCAAGACTTCTGGATGATCGACATCTCCCAAGGATACAGGCAATGGCTTCATACAAGAAGATGGAAAGAAAATCGGAACAATGAAAGCCACACAAAATTCTAGGAGGAGCTCAACACAAAAATAAAAATCAAAATTAAAACAAGACCTGATATCCTTCGCTGGGGGCACATGCCCAACAAAACTTAATCAACCAAGGAAGCTTATAGCATCCTTCATCAGCAAGACCCTGGACCAACTGACATCATTTGGAAAAAGATATGGAAATCCAATCTATGGCCCAAAATAGATATATTCCTGTGGATGCCCAGTAAATGACGCCTCCTCACATGGGAGAATATTTTGAGGAGGGGGTTCGTAGGGCACTCTAGATGTCCTTTATGTCAGGACAACTCGGAAACCATCGGCCACCTGTTGGACCAATGTTTTACGACCAATTTCCTATGGGACAGAATTGTTGTCTTATGTCGTCGTTGCAACTGCACTAGAGGTAACATGATTAACACCATTAATAGCAAGCATGACAATCCTTTCACTAATACCCTTCTGAATATACTATGGTAGATCATTCCAGGTATCCTCATCTCGAACATCTGGAAGGAACGAAACAGCCACATATTCAAGGAAAAGGCGTCCACTCCTAATCACCTCTGGAACATAATTCACAGGAACCTCAATGAAACTCTAGCCTTAGATGCATGGAGCGAGGAGGACCTTCCCATCGTGGCAGCATAATGTAACATATGGAACAACTGGCACATGATTCTAAACACTCCCATGGACATCAATCCCCAAAGCGTTGGTAGAACTCTTGCTACAAAAACATGGTCTCCTCCCTCCAAAGGCTTCTTCAAATGCAATTTTGATGGGGTGTCAAAAGGAAGCCTAGGTCATGGAGGTTTCAGAGGCATTATCAAGAATGCTGAAGGAGATCCTCTCAAATCTACTATGGGAATATAGGATGGGATAGTAATAATTTGGAAGAGCTGCAAGGACTGATACAGGGTATTCAAATTTCCATATAACTCCACTGCTTCCCTCTAGAAATGGAGGGAGACTTGCAAATCATAACGATGGCTACCGCCAGAATCCTTCAAGGCATGGCTTCCTCAAAATTTTCCAACAGTTGGAGACTTTCCCACAAGATTAAGGTGTTGGAACTACTGCTTCAAAACCATAGAGCCATCACTTTTGGTCACGTGCACAAGAAATCCAATTTTATTGCGGATCTTCTTGCAAACAAAGGGGTGGAAAGCAACTGTGCTCTTCATCACTCCACTCTTATACATGTTGAGGAGGCTTCTTTTAGAGAGAACTGTCTCACTCTCATTCAGTAGGATCAACACTCCTCGGAAATGGGTGATAGAATAGACACGAGTGACAATCACATCTCAGATAATAGAGATATCCAACGCAGAGCTTCACTTGCTGCAGATCCAAATACCGTTAGCCTCTCACACGAACCTCTCAGAATGAGAAATGATGACGAGAGGATGGGTACTGTGTCACTATTCCCTGAACATCACCTCGCATCTATTACCATTAATGTCCATCATGATTAACTAGTATCATAGCTATACCTCCTCCCTCGAGCCTGCTCAGGTTCTCAACTATAGCTCATAGATATGTGCGAAGTCCACTCAACGCCATCCTCATAGATCTCATCCCTGCCCCTTTATAACACTAAACTATATGCCCCTTTCCTCACTCAACTTGTGCTATTTTCCTTTCGCTCCCCTCACTCTGTTGTGAAGTCCTTGTCCTAGAGTGGAGCTACACAGCTTCCCTTGGAGTGTCACTCTCCATCTTACGAATCAGCCCCCTAGATATTTCTTCCCCTGTAGCCCCAGTGTGACTCTCATCTCCTTTCCTCGGTCCTGTATGCTTCTGTTTCTCCTGACCTGCTCATCCCATCTCAGGTGCACAATGGCTCCGAGACTACGCGAATGCACTATCCACAGTGGAAAGAGAGGGGCTCTCCCTCGAAAATATCATCGTGCCGAGGATAATTGTCTTGAGTCAATTGATGGCTCCTCTTCCAGTAGATTTGCAGGCCAACGTCCCGATCCTGAGCAACGGGTAGAATCCTCCAAGAAAGTTGCGCATAGAGGTGTTCATGGTTCAATGAGGTCCACCTCCTCTCCCCAGCCACACTCTCTGCATTGCAATCTTGTTTCCTTGACAGCAACGGTGAAGGATGATGAGGACGAAGACATCTGGGTCATGGACTCCGATGACATCTGGACGCGGGTTCCCGATGGTGTAGACCCGAACTCCCCCATCCTCTACACTCCTGTGAGCATGCCCAAGCGTACTGTGGCCAATGTGGAATCAGGTGTTGTGTAGGCTTCAGCTTGTCCTATCGAGGAAGAGAACCCCAAGAGTAATGATGAATATGATGAGTAACGTCTATGCTACTACACAATTTTCCTCTGTTTTTTGTCAAGTTTTCCCTCAAGGCTTTTCTGCTATCATTTACTCTGTGTTTTTTAGATATGTTAGTGCTACTGTGCATAATGTACTGCTCAGTTCTAAGTTTTTTCTAGCCTGGTTTCCTCCCCCTAGGTAGCCTAGAAACAATGTAACAAAGGTTGGGATTGGTTAAGCGCAGCTTGCCAACCGAGCCTGTATCATATGTAACTTTATGCTTCCTAAATTAATAGAATATCTCAACTTACCAAAAAAAAATATATTATTCCCTTGGGTTTATAATCCCTTGGGTTTATAATATTTATCTTAGGGTTTATATACCTTGCATTTATAATATTAATTCCTTGGGTTTAATATTATTCCCTTCGGTTTATCAATCTAAGGTTCACATTCATAGGTTTGTATAAAATATTGTCTTTATATGAAAATGAATCATGGTCAACCATGGTCAACCATGTTTATTTCAGGGTTTATAATATTTATATTATGGTTAGTATACATTGCATTTATAATATTAATCCCCTAGGTTTATAATACCTTTGAGTTTTAGAATTAATCCATTGGGTTTATTATTCCCTAGGGTTTATAATAGAAATCCATTTGGTTTACTAATCTAATGGTTCATATTCCTAAGGTATAATATTATTCAACGATATGAAAAACCGCCATGTTCCAATTTTGCATTGTGACAAAGATTGTCTCAATATGAAAATTAGTCATCATCAACCATGGTCCAACATCAGATTGTGACAAATATTGTATTGCATTAAAATCAATTATGGTAAAGCATTGTCCAATGCCATATTGTGACCAGGATTTTCTCAATATGAAAATAAACCATGGTCAACCATGGTCAACCATGTTCCAATGTACCATTGTGACAAGATTGGCTCAATATGAAATTCAGCCTAGGTCAAACATGGTCATTCATGGTCAACCATTGCCAATAGCTATGGTCAGGTTATGACAAATATTGTCCCTTGCTCCAATGTCCCATTATGAAAGGCATTGTCATCCATGGTCAACCATGTTCCAACATCAAATTCTGACAAAGATTGCCTCAATATGAAAATAAACCATGGCCATCCATGGTTAATAACCATGCTCACATTGTGACAAATATTGTCTCTTGTTCTAATGTCACATTGAGACAACAGGTCATCCATGGTCAACCATGGTCTAATTTCTCATCTAACAAAGATTGTCACAATATGAAAATCAACCATGGTCAACCATTGTCCAACATCACATTACAAAAAAGGTTGTCTCAATATTTTAATCAATCATGGTCAACCGTAGTCCAAATTCGCATTGTAAAAAGTATATTTTCATTATTAAAATCAACCATGGTCAACAATGTTTATTTTATGGTTTATAATATTTATCTTGCGGTTTATATACCTTGGGTTTATAATATTTATCCCTTGGGTTTAATATTATTCCTTTAGGTTTATAATCCCTTGGGTTTTTAGTATTATTCCCTTGGGTTTATAATATTTATCTTAGGGTTTATATACATTGGGTTTATAATATTAATCCCTTAGGTTTAATATTATTTCCTTGGGTTTATAAATATAAAGGTTCATATTCCTAGGTTTGTGATAAACATTTTCTCTATATGAAAATGAATCATTGTCAACCACATTCAAAGATGTTTATTTTAGGGTTTATAATATTTATCTTATGGTTTATATACAATGCATTTATAATATTAATCTCTTGGGTTTAATATTATTCCCTTGGGTTTATAATACCTTAGGGTTTTATAATTAATCCCTTGGGTTTATTATTCCCTAAGGTTTATAATATCATTCAATTGAGTTTACTAATCTAAGGGTTCATATTCCTAATGTATAATATTATTAAACCATATGAAAATAAACCATGGTCCAATTTTGCATTTTCACAAAGATTGTCTCAATATGAAAATCACAGATGGTGAACCATGGCCCAACATCGCATTGTGACAATGATTGTATTGACATTAAAATAAATCATGGTCAATCATGGTACAATGTCACATTGTGACAAGGATTGTCTCAATATGAAAATAAAAAAATGGTCAACCATGTTTCAATGTTATGACAAATATTGTCTCAATATGAAATTCAACCATGGTCAACCATGGTCAGCATTGATCAAACATTGTAAATATCCATGGTCGCATTGAGACAAAGATTTCCTCAATCTGAAAATCATCCATGGTCAACCGTGGTCAATAACCATGCTCACATTGTGACAAATATTATCTCTTGGTCCAAGTTCGCATTGTGAAAAAATGGTCAAACATGGTCTAATGTTGCATTCTGACAAATATTGTCTTAGTATTAAAATAAACCATGGTCAACCATTGTCTAATGTTTCATTCTGAAAAATATTATCTCAATATTAAAATCAACCATGGTCAACCATTATCCAATGTTACACTGTGAGAAAGGTTCTTTCAATATGAAAATCAATCATGCTAAACCATAGTCCAACATCACATTATGACAAATATTGTCTCGATCTAAAAATCATCCATGGTCAACTATGGCCAATAACTATGCTCACATTATGACAATTATTTTCACATTGTGAGGACATGGTCATCCATGATCAACCATGGTCCAAATTCGCATTCTAACAAGGATGTCTCAACATGAAAATAAACCATGGCCAACCATTTTCCAACATCACATTGTGAGAAAGGTTGCCTCAATATTAAAATCAGTCATGGTCAACCAAAGTCAAACGTCACATTGTGACAAATATTTGTCATTAGGAAAATGAACCATGGGAAACCATGGTCAACCATGTTTATTTCAGGGTTTTTAATATTTATATAATTAGTGTTTATATACCTTTGGTTTATAACATTTATCCATTGGGTTTATTATTCCCTTGGGTTTATAATATTAATCCTTTGGATTTAATATTATTCCCCTGTGTTTATCAATTTAAGGGGTCATATTCATTGGTTATAATATTATTCATAAGCTTTATAATATTAATCTTATGGGTTAATATAAAACCCTTTCATTTATAATCATGGTCAACCATGTGCGACCATCAAGCAATGTTACATTGTGACAAAGATTGTCTTAATATGAAAACCAACCATGGTCAACCATGGTCAAATTTCATATTGTGAAAAATATGCTCTCAACATGAAAATAAACCATGGTCAACAATTTATATTTTAGGGTTTATAGGATTTATATTAGGGTTTTTATACCTAGCGTTAAAATATTAATCCCTTGAGTTTATCCGTTAGGTTTAATATTACTCCCTTATATTTTTAGTATTAATATCTTGGATTAATTATTCCATTTA
>CM076580.1:660419764-660467048 GCA_034641835.2 Pinus albicaulis
ATGGTTAAACACCTACCTTCCGGGGCATCCGACCAAAGTACGTTGATTTTTTTTTTTTTTTTTTTTTTTTTTTTTTTTTTTTTTTTTTTTTTTTTTTTTTTTTTTTTTTTTTTTTTTTTTTTTTTTTTTTTTGGGGGAAGTGATACTGACACCTTAAACTTGATAGATGACAAACCTGAGCTGTTGTTTTGTCCAGAGGTCGAAGGAAAATACCAAGAAGGGGCTATCCCTCCCTTCTATGTTAGTTTGAACATACATGAGAAAATCTTACATAATGCCATGTTAGATTCTGGAGCTTCACACAATCTAATGCCCAAGGTAGTAATGGAAAGCTTAGGCTTAGAAATTACTAAACCATACAAATATTTGTATTCCTTTGACTCAAGCAGAGTCAAATGTTTGGGTTTAATCAAAGATTTATGTGTTAATTTAGCTCAAATCCCTGCTAAGAGTCTAGTAATGGATATAGTTGTAGCTGAAATTCCCCCTAAGTATGGCATGCTCTTATCAAGATCTTGGGGAGCCAAACTTCAGGGGAGCCTTCAAATGGACATGTATTATGCCACCATCCCTATTTTTAACCAAAAAAGAAGACTATACAGGGAATCTCACATGAAGTACATGGTGAGCAACATAGACAAACCAAACAACTCTCCAATCTATTCTATTCAATCAAGTTTAGATTCCTTTATCTTATGTAACGAAGATGAAATCACTCAACAAGATAAGGAAAACATAGACCCAATCAGTTCACCAGAACAATCAAATCTTCCCTCGAATCAAATTCAAAACATTGATAATCAACAACAACAAGAAAATGGAAATGAAGCAAATGTACTTTGGACAATAAATTTCGATGGATCCTGTAATAAAACAAGTGCAGGGACAGGTGTTTGGATTCAAAATATGAATCAAAGTTTTTCATATAAATTAGATTTCCCATGCTCTAACAATATCGCTGAGTATGAAGCCCTTCTCCTAGGCTTACAATTGCTTAAACAGTTAGAAGCCCAAAGGATATCGATCTTAGGAGATTCTGATCTTATCATAAGACAAATCAAAGGAGAATACTCAGCTAGAAATCCAAGGCTTAAGGAATATCGGAACGCTGCCCTTGATCTATTGAAAACCTTTGAAAAGAATGAACTTATTTTCATTCCAAGAGCACTAAATCATCTAGCAAATGAACTCGCTTTCAGTGCCAGCAATTACCAAATACCTGAGATAAATGAACAACTCAGCGTAAAGGTAAAACACAGGCCTGTTGTCCCTGATAACGAAGATCACTAGCAAGTATTTGACTCTGACAAACACAGATGATTTCTTAAAATCAGAAAACGATTTCGACATACCAATATCAGAAACCAGCCATAAAGAAAACTGTTTGTATATTGAACAAATCCCAGAAGTTGAAATGGCATATACTGCGAATATAAATCATTATGAGAATCTTTTTGAAGTAGAGATAATTGACAATGCAGACCAAGAAGACTTGGAAGTTTTACAATGCAAAAATGATAAAATTCCAAGAGGTCTCACACCTTTAGAACACCTTTCTGATTTTAACGATGTAGCCAAAGAACCGAGAATGGACCCTGTAGAAACAAATGTAGAAGAGCATAACATAGGTAGTCTAGCAGAACCCAAGATGATTAAATTATCCAGCACTCTCCCGGCTCACATACAATTGCAATACATAGAGCTGTTCAAAGAGTTTAAAGATGTTTTTGCTTGAGGATACAAAGACCTAAAATCGTATGATACCAGCATCATCCAGCATAAAATCCCTTTGAAGGAAAATCAAAAGCCTTTTAAACAAAAACTAAGGAGAATAAACCCTGTTTTATTACCTTTAGTTAAGGCAGAAATTGAAAAGATGCATGATGCTAAGATCATTGTACCAATTAGATATTCAGAATGGGTATCAAACCTAGTTTCTGTTAGAAAGAAAACAGGGGAAATCAGGCTCTGTATTGACTTCAGAAATTTAAACAGAGCCTCTTTAAAAGAAAACTACCCCTTACCCAAGATGGACCATATACTTCAAAGGGTAGTTGGGTCAAAAAGGATATCCCTCTTAGATGGGTTCTTGGGTTACAACCAGGTGTTAGTGCTCCCAAGTGATCAAATCAAAACTGCTTTTACCACACCTTGGGGCACCTTTATGTATGTCAAAATGCCTTTTGGATTAATGAATGTAGGGGCCACCTTCCAAAGGGCCATGGACATAGCCTTTTTTGAAGACATTGGCTATTTCATAATCATTTACCTTGATGACATAACTGTTTTCTCAAAAACTGATGAAGAACATTTGATTCACTTAAGAAAATTTTTTGAGAAGTGTAGGAAATTTGGCTTGTCATTGAATCCCAAGAAAACACTCTTTGGTCTCCAAGAAGGTAAACTTCTTGGCCATATAATTTTAGAAGAGGGAATCAAAATAGACCCTACAAGGATAGATGGCATATTACAAATCAGGTATCCAAGAAGCCTCAAAGAGTTGCAATCTTTCATTGGAAAGATTAATTTTCTGAGGAGGTTCATCCCCAACCTTGCTGAGCTATTAAAAAACATTACAAACATGCTTAAGAAAGATGTAGGTGTAAAATGGACTTTACCAGCTAAACAATCATTTGAACTGGTCAAACAAGCTCTTACTCAAACACCGGTCCTGATTAGTCCAAACTTTAACAAAGACTTTTATATCTTTTCTTTTGCATCTGAACATACAATAGCTGTAGTTTTACTTCAAAAGAATGATTTGGGGCAAGAAAAACCAATATCCTTCTTTAGTGGGGCCTTAAGAGATGCTCCTCTCAAATATAACATCATGGAGAAGCAAGCCTTAGCATTAGTGAAAGCTTTAAAGGACTTTAGGGTCTATATTTTACACTCTCACATAATTGCTTTTGTTACACATACTGTTGTCAAGGACATTCTAAGTCAAGACCCTGATGGTAAAAGGGGAAAATGGATTGCAACTATTCTTGAGTATGACTTAGAAATCAGGCCCACCAAACTAGTTAAAGGGAAAGGATTAGCAAAACTTATGGATGAGTCTAACTTGTAGGCACTAGACATGAATATGGTAGATGTGTTGGAAGAAATAGAAGAATCTACTGCTCCTTTAATTGAAGGAACATTTCTGAATTCTCCTTGGTATGCCGACATTATTTATGTGCTTTTATATTTGAATGCCCCTCCTTCTTTGTCCAAGACTAAAGCTAGATTTTTGAAACAAAAAGCTTTGAGTTTTTGCATCTTAGATGGGGTATTATATTGGAAAAATGCTATTGGAATTTTTCTTAAATGTTTACTTGAAGATGATGCAGGGAAAATCATGCATGAGTTGCATGATGGAGAATGTGGAGGACACCTCTACTGGAAGGCCATATCAAACAAAATTTTTAGATTTGGTTACTATTGGCCTACCCTTTTCCCAGATACTCAAAAGTTGGTCATGTCTTGCCATAAGTGTCAAATTTTTTATGGCAAAAGAAAAATTCTTCCCTTGCCCTTACATCCTATCAGAGTTGAGGCACCTTTTCAACAATGGGGTTTAGACTTCACTGGGGAAACTCACCCATCCTTCTCAGCTCAACATAAGTGGATCCTCACAGCCACTGACTTCTTTACCAAGTGGATAGAGGCTATACCCTCTAGGAATGCTAATGACTCTGTCATTATCAAGTTCCTTGAAACAAATATCCTATCCAGATTTGGTTGTCCCAGAAAAATCATAACAGATAATGCTGCTGCTTTTAAATCCAAGAAGATGGTTGACTTTTGTTACAAATACCACATTACCTTGGGCCATTCTACTGCCTATTATCCCCAAGGAAATGGATTAGCTGAATCCTCCAATAAAAGCCTTATCAATATCATCAAGAAGCTATTGGAACATAATCAGAAATCATGGCACAGTAAGCTGGTTCATGCCTTATGGGCTGATAGGTTAACTACAAAGAAGTCAATAAATATGTCCCCCTATTAGCTAGTCTATGGTATGGATGCAGTTTTTCCCACGTCATTAGGAGTGCCAGTCATGAAACTCCTTCAAGAAGTGCAGATTGAAGAGAATGATATGTAGAGAAGAATCAACCAAACAATACATTTATAGCAGACCAGAGAGGAAGTCTATGAAAGAACACAGTTAGTCCAAGAAAATATGAAGAAGCTATTTGATAAGAGGACTAAGGCAAAAAATTTCAAAGTTGGAAATGTTGTTCTTAAATGGGATTTAGGAAGAGAAGAGAAGGGAAAACATGGCAAGTTTGAGAACTTATGGAAAGGGCCCTATATTATTCATGCTAAGAGGGGTCACAATGCATTTTTCCTGAAAGAATTGAATGGAGAAAATCTATATGGAGGTCCTATCAATGGTAGGATGCTCAAGCATTACTTCTTCCAAGAGTCTTGTGTTTCAAAGAATTTTATTTTATTTTTTCATTGTAAATGTCATAGTCTAAACATTGCATTCAAAGTTGGAAAAATAAAAATACAAAAACAATCGAAAAGAGAAAAGAGGGCAGATTGTGAAAACAAGAAAGGTATAGCCCCATACCAAAAAAGAGAAAAAAATTCTGAAAGTGTTCAAACTTAAATGCCACTCCTGAAAAACACTCTCCTAATTAGTCATACTGCCTAATCTTGACTAATTAGTTTTAAATTTACTGCTGATAGGATAGTGAATTCGATTTGCCAAACTGTTTAATCTTGGCTTATCAGTAGGTAGATTAGGCTAGAAATTAAAGGTTCGAACATGCTCAAAACCTAAACCTAAGTTTCCAAGCAAGAATTGACTCCAATATATTTTAACTTCTGAGTCAAAATAGAGGTAAATCTGGTTCTAATCAGCTCAAAATCTGAACTAGAGAAACAAAGGAAAAACAACTCACATAGTAGTAAAAACGGAGCTGAAAAAAGGTGAAGGAATTACTTTGAAATTTCCGGTCTTAAGCCTTCCATTTTGATTTAATTTTCTACAAAATAAGATCTATGTGCATCTTGTTTTTATGCCATAGTTTAGCAACAAGTTCGATTGTTTAATCTTGACTTGTATGCTTTTAAAATTTTTGTTTTAGAAATTAGTGAATAAAGTCTGTTGGATAGTTTAATCCCAACATATGGTAGATTAGATAGAGAATCATATGGACTCAAATGTTTAATCTGAGCCCATGGAGAAATAAGGAGTAGAAATAGATTATATTTCCTATTTTGAAAAGAATAAAATGTTGTAAAAGAGTTTTCCAATCCAAGTGCACTCTAAATGAAAAAAAATGTTAGATCAGTAGGATTGGGTAGGTAGACAGCTTGTGTTGATGAAAGATCCATTGTTTTTCATGGTTGCTAATATGTTTCAGAGCGAAGAAGATCATTCAAGTAAAGAAAGGCAACCCAATGGATGAGGCAAAGATTAGCCTCCTAGAGAATGCAAGTCTGAAGTTCTTGATGCCTTCAAGAAGGCACCATCCCCAAGTGGGGCCACTGTTAGCCAGCTATAAAATTTGTTATATCAAATGCTGGCTAAATCATTTTTGGAGCCTTCAAGAAATAGGTTTTATTGCTAAAAAATGTTATCTCTTGAAGACTCTTGAAGGCCTCATGCCTTTTTTCAAATCTTCACTGTTGTTCCTCTTTCTTATACTCTAAAATTCTGCTGATTTCATGAGAAAAGACTGCTCCAAAGGCCATTTTCCCCCTCCTTCCACTTCCGAAACTAACCTCATTTTTACCCCTTTATTCCCCATAAAAATCCTTCATTTTCATATTTTTCCCCTTTTCCCCTCAATAAAAACCCCTTTTGATAAGGTTTAAGACTCTTTCTGTGCCTTATCGAAACCCTCGAAACCCTTTGAAAACCAGAAAAAATCATAAAAATATACATGTTTTTTTATAAAGGCTTAAGCCCCTTTGGGATTAGCCTCAAAACCACTTCCCCTCCATGCACCCTGGCCCTGGAACCAGGCACCAAACCATTTAGGCACTAATCGCATCGCAAAACCCAATGGGTTGATTGAAAGACCGAACTCCGACCTCTGATTGTGATTAGCCCTCTTATATAAGCCCTGGGCCCTTTTTGTTTTCTGCAAAACCCAAAGCCCCACAATCGGGTGCTTAACCTTATTAAAAAAGCCCTTCCCGATAGTTTCTTCCTTTGTATTTCACGAGAAATCCATTTTTTCAATGTTACAAAGGGTTTCGCCCATTCATTGTTTTAAACCATTTTCAACCGTTGATCCTTTAAAACACATCAACGGTCAGCGTGTTTTCTCCACCCATCGCATCGGAAACCTCTTCAAGGTTTCTTCCGATCATGCCCCTTTGAAACCTCTAATTGCGATGACCTGATCGCACCATCGCATCGATCTTCCTCCATCACATCGCAATTTTCATTTGGCATATTTGTTTGTCCCCTCCAACTCGATTCCTATTCACTCCCCACCGTTGATCCGGCCCTCTGCATAGAATCAATCGCCCACATTTGAGAATATCGAATCTTTTCATCGGGTGCGTTTTTAACATTTGTTTTTCCTCGACCAATTGCAATCCTCCGATTGAATCTGGACAGTCCATGTGTCTAGATCGGACGGTCCCAGATCTTTCCCTCATGGTTTCATTGCCCTCTGCCTTCCACCAAGAGGATTTTTAATGCATATTCCCAACCGTCGATCTTTGCGTGATCAACGGTTCTGACATATTTTCTCCCTCTGCTCTCCTTTTGACCTCCTCAAATGAATCTCGACCATTGGATGTTTTCGTCCAACGGCCATGCTCCTCCCCACGCCTTCTAAGCATTTTACTACAAATAAAACAAGATTTCTTAATTAGTTTCGTGTTTTGTAGGTGATTAATGGTTTTGTCCATTATAATGAAGAAAGGCTGAAGGCTGAGAGTGACGATTCTCACGCCTTCGATTCATTAAAGGGAAACTATCCATGGGTTCAATTTCCACGTCTCATCAATGCTTCATAAGGCATTGATGCCATACGAGCCCTGCGTGGCCTGCACATCAACAAGACATAGTGTTATTAAATCACAATTAAAAGAGTATCAGTGTTGAAGACAGAACACAACAGAACAGAAGATTGAAGACAAATTTGGGGATTACGGCTAAGATTAATTATCAAAAGCCTAATCCTCCAAATTAAATTAGAATTAAAGAAAATCATAAAGATCTACAGGCAGAAAGACCTCCATCGCCACATCTGAGGAAAATTGATTCCTCTCATCGACCATAGTGCCACCTGTAGCCACAAGCATTCAAACAGAAGCCGAAGTGATTGATCAAATCAGATATTTGCCTCAGCGCAGCCAAAGATTTAATTCTGCTAAGGGAATTTAATGTAAAACTATCATCAGAGTTATTACATCCATGAGACACAGCCTCAAAAGTCAACAAAATCTCCCACCAAGCTTAATCTTAAGTGTAAAACAATTAATACAGACAGAACATCTTTAAACCTCTTCATCGAGCCCCTTAAAGGTCGAGAAGCCATTAAGTCTGTATTAATTAACCCAGAAGATATTTTATCAGGTCTCACCTCCTCATTCTTCTATAAATACTTATGTAGAAGATGAGAAATTGTTGGTTTTTGGTTGGTTGTTTTATCACTTGTTGTAATACTGAAACTCTTTGAAATAATACATAGTCTGTCGAAGTTGAAGAACAAATTAAAGTCTTGGAAGCCCTAATGATGTTGTTGCATGCTTGTTTTTGAGAAGGCTCTATCATTGGATCCATGAGCTTGGTTGTTGGTGAAGTATTCTGAACTGTTTAATGTTTTCTCCTGTTTTCATTTTGTTCCATAATTTCTTACTACAATAGGTTGAAATTTTTAGGCTAAGAAATGACTCCTGGAAGCACCTTAGACCTGTTCATCCTTCACTGTTTCATGTTTTCTTCTGCTGAGGTATTTTAGAGTCTTTAATCTCTCTCTTTAGTCCTCATGCTTGTTTATTTCTATAATAGTTCGAATAAGTTGGTTTCAGCATGATTTATGGTTCTCCCTGCTTGTCTGCTGCCACTTAAAGGTTGTTATTGAAGTCTCCCTTTGAAGTATCTTTGTTTATAGTAAGCCAAGGAGGTCTGTTTTGATCATGCCCTTTGTCCTTGCTTAAATAGTTGTCTTAAAGGTCTTTTATAGTTGTGATCATAGATGTATTAGGTGTTCCCTCTTCTATGACTGCAATTATCAGTGAATCTTTTATGTTTTCTAAGTCATTTGAAATAAAATCTTTGAGGAAATAGGGTGTTCCCCAAATCTTAGATTTCATTTTGAAAGTTGTCTTGAAGTCATTATTTTCTTAAAGAATGTTTGTAGAATTTATGGTTAGCCCTGTCTATCAAATATTTCTTTATTTTTCAAGTTATGTTTTCAAGTTCCCTTCATTGAGAATCAAATTTCTCTTTCCAAATCATTGATGTCCATCTCATTCCAAAACCAAAGGATCCTGCGGCCAAGTTAGATTTGCCCTTTGATATCCCATATCCATTGATAAGTTTGTCATGACCTTATTTTGACTCCATTGCCCAATGAAGCTGACATTTCCTCTTTCTATCTATCCTTCCTAGACCTTTCATGTTCTGCTGTATCAATTCAACCAAACAAACAAACAAACACCTGCACTTAAAAACTAGTCTAAAACCAATACTCTAAGCACACAAGATAAACCTTTGCAAACAAACATTTGAGAGATCCCTCTCTGAGAACAGGAGGACTAGATCCTGGAACTCTAAAGATTGTTCTACTGCTTCCTTGTCTTTTGATTTTCCAAAACTATCAAAACATGGGAGACCAACTAGAGTCATTAAAAAGTGAAATCCTAATGCAACCATATTATCAGGACCACTCCACTACCACCGGAGTTAAGCGTGAGACAATGCCAGGGTGCATGAGAAGGTAGCCCACCTTCAAGTGCATTCGGTGGGCATGCTATATATTGGGGTTCCATTTGGGGATGTCGAAACTAGATCGGGGATCGAGGTGTTCTGCCCATATAGCGTGTTGTCTACGATCGTGACCCCCCTAATGATGTCTATGATTTGAGGTATCCTTAGTTTCTAGAATTTTTAGGGACTTACATAAGGTGACTGGGACAGGACGTCTTGGTACCTAAAACAGACGGACCTACTCTGTCTTCGGTCTTTGGGAGGGTACTCGTCTTCACGAGGGTGCTTACACCTATTGTTTGAGGTTCAGGCAAAGCTATAGAGTAAACATAACTGTGTTTACGACTAGCCCTCTTTGTATGCTATTTTGATACTAGGTTTCATCTCTAGCAAACAGTAGTATTCAAACAGGGCCACCCTATTTTGGCTGCTTGCTAATTGATTTTAGAAAGTCATTTTTTCTTTTTTCTTTTTTTAGGTGTGTGGTTACTTTCACTGAGACTTTATAATACATCACAAATAATTAAATTTTTCTAAAAATAAAAAGGTCACCATGGTGTCCTTCAACCCTCGTCGTTTGTCTCGAAGATAGCGAGGACTTCCTCCATTAACACCAGAGAAGGAGTCGAGTCTCGGTGAGCCCATGCCTTCTTCGGAAGAGAAGTCTCCAGTGACAACCCCTAATTTTCACATAGCCCCATATCACACGGAGTTTCCATAGGATCCTTTTACGGAAGGAGTTGTACCTCCTTGCAATCCTCCTCTCACTGACCCATCAGTGCCAAAGTTAGTTCAGGTTACACCAAGCCAAGATATGTCTTCAACAACACCAACATCCATTTCACAACTGACACCCATGGGGTCGATGCCAATGGCAACCAACCTAGGTTCACCACCATCTTCCCTGTCGGTAGTCAGTTCTACACCAATAATCGACAACCCCAGTAGCCAGCCTACGCCCAGTCACAGCACTGCGGTCACCACAACTGTTAGTGGACCTCCGAATCCTTCGGTATCTACTCCTACTGTGACTACAACAGGGCCCACAGTTCCCGCTACTACAAGCGGGGCTACTTCGGTTCCTTTTAGCAACCCTTTTGGTTGGAATCCTTTGTTAAGTTCAAACCCCTTGGCCACCATGCTAGGGGGCAGTGTCACCAACACACAGATGACGGGGGGCACTTTGGTACCCCTGCAGTCATTAGGAAAAATAGGACAGCCTATTGTTAACACTGTTCCTTTGAGTGGTCCAACTTCCGATATAAGGTCTATGTCATTGCTTAACTGTGTGAATAGCAGTATGCCTCCAGCTAGCTCTATCACGTACATATGGGCAAACCAACCCCAAAATCCATTTGGAAAAAGCGGTAACTTTTACACTAGGGGCAAGCAACAGTTCTCCCCCCAATACAATATACCATACGGACAGCAGCCATATACCCATACACCCCCACCGACAGGGAACTTTTATCAACAAAGTCCTACTTATCCTATTGGTAACACATTGATGGGCTGACCCTACAGTCCAAATGGTCAGCCAATACTTCCTTGGCTGGATCCGGGGGAAAACACACAATTGCCATTTTTGGCAGCTCTAGACATCCCCAACATCTACAGACTGACCAATGATCCCATCAACCACAACCCACTCTGGCCTCTAGTACCGCACAAGATTCCGTCTGACATCCCTAATTTCGACGGGAAACAAGGGGACGATCTGGCTACGCACGTCACCACATTTCATCTATGGTCTATTTCTAACTCCATGGTGGATGATTGTATCCGGCTTCGAATTTTTCCTTGCACTCTCACAAGCAACGCTGTCAAATGGTACATTGGGTCACCACGCGGAGTTGTCAACACTTTTGGTGCCTTAGCTACAGAATTTCTTATGAACTTCCAATTACCTATTAGATACGAAACTAGTACGGAACTCTTAACCTCGCTGCACCAAGACACCGCCACCCACATCTCTAATCACATTCATGAATGGAGACGTACGAGGAGGCTAGTCAAAGTGCCAATCCCAGATCATCTCTTATCTAACTGGTTTTGTAAGCCACTCTTACCAACCCTAAGTAAGGACATTTGTTTTTCCGGTGCGGTCACAGAAGATCAATCCATTTGTCTTGCCCAACATTTAGATTTTATCAAACCTAGAGCACACGTTGATGGTCTTGTTGGTGCAATCTCCGGCGTAGCCATAAAACAACCTAGTGGGAAAACCTCCCAGCCTTCGTCGGCTGCCATCGCCCCTAACCAATCGAATACTCTTCCTACCGCTGAGGTAAATTCTATTCAATCTGAATCCTCCCGCTACTCAGAAACCTGGAGCACACATTGATGGTATCGTTGGTGCAATCTCCAGCGTAGCCATAAAACATCCTAGTGGGAAAACCTCCCAGCCTTTGTCGGCTGCCACTGCCCCTAACCAATCGACTACTCTTCCTACCGCTGAGGTAAATTCGATGCAATTTTCACAAAAACCTAGTGGCAGGAACAAGAAGAACAAGAAAAAGACCTCTTCTTCAGAAGATCAATCGGATCATCAGAATAATACCAATCAGAAAAAAACTGCTAAGACCAAAAAATGAAAGGAGAAACCCATGAAGTTTCCTTGCAGAATCTGTCTGGACGACCACTTGACATACAAATGTCATCGGCTGCAGGAATGCACCGATTTTATCACAAACAAGGACTCTAGGAGGACACTTGTCGTTCTTCATATTCCCTTCCCTAATCCACAACAGCAACAACAACACATGGTTGCAAACCCACCACAACCCCCACAAAGGGGAAACAGTGGTACACATCCTTCCGGTGAAGGATCATCCACCATTTATGGCATTGAAAGTGTTGAACTTCAAACATGAGCCAAAATTTATGGAAATCCTGTCATTGATACTCAGGAACCTGGTACCAATTTTAATCTGATGTCGCCCAACGATTTTCATATCAAAAGGCCTGCCGTTGATCCTGTAATTCGTCCCCCCAAAGGGAAACTTCAACGCACGACTCATAACACCTCTGCATGTGCTGCCCAAAACTACAATATTGTAGAAGATTTGGTGCAAGTACCGTCAGCTATGTCTGCTCTCGAAGTATTGCAAACTTGTCCAGCACAACGGAAAGCTCTACTTTTGACCATTGGTGGAATCGACCCCTAGGATTCTACGCTAGCCATCTTTGACATGGATAAATCTAAATCTCCCCTCTCACACCAACTTGAATTCTAGGTGCAAGTGGTGTCGAAAGGGAGACCAATCCATCACACTGTCATAGACGAAGGTGCTTCGACCTGCGTTATGTCAGCTACGTGCTGGCTCGCTCTGGGTTCTCCTACTTTTTCTTCACCGTCGAAATTCCCTTAAAGCTTTCGATTGCCATACTTTCCTCCCAAAAGGCTACCATTGTGGGAAAATGATAACGGTGGACATAGAAGTCGTAGATCGTCATCTAGACTATAATCTATCGTTGGGTCGCAGTTGGTCTTATGCAATGACTGCCATTGTTTCTTCGGTCTTCCGACTCATCCTCCTTCCATTGGATGGGAAAATAGTCACAGTGGATCAGTTATCCCTTTGCACCCCTGATTATTCCATGTTACCAAGTAGCACCGTACCCCTAGTAGGAGGTGTGCCTGACTCATACGTCAGCATCGGTACCGGTATTCTGAAGGCATCTTCCCTGATGGGTTGTTTTCCTCTCCCGCCGCCTGAGGTTCCACATACGATTGCAATGATATCCACCATTTTGGATGGCTCTATCGATCCATGGATCCTATCGGCACCCTTAGACATTGATTTCTATGGAGATCAGATGCCGCTATCACCAGCCGAGTTGCCTTATGAAGCCATACAAATTGCACCCGAACCCTCCACTACTCTGGTTTCGACCAATGGTACCACCCTCCCGCCCATCGCAGTTCATTCTAGCAATCTCCTTGATGAAGTCCTACCTACGGACGAAGCTATTCGAGAGATCATGTCTCTAGAAGAACGACCTTGGGGAGAGTTCCATCATCACTCTTCGATGTTTGATTCGAACACAATCACTACTCAAATCCAATCTTTTGACCCAACTGAGATTGTTCCCTCCGCTTGCACGAATTTTCAAACTATTGACTCGGAAGGAAATGTGGGCAATATTTCCAAGACCATTCTCATAGATATCTCGGTCAAAACGGGTATCATGAAAAACATTCAGATTGGAGACGATTGCAATATCGATGAAATTGCACACTTCACATCCCTTTTTAAGGAATTTTTTTATGTGTTTACTTGGTCTTACGAGAAAATTCCTGCCATAGATCCTTCTATTGACAAGAAAGAGATCAAGAACCTCCGAGGATTATTTTTATGGTATTTTTCTCACTCCTTAGTCTGAAAAACCTCGAGCTCACTTCTTCGGGCTTGTTAAACTTACACGAAGAAGCTCCGAGAATTCGTTTTTTGGTATTTTTCTTGCTCGTTAATCCGAAAAACCTCGAGTTCTCTTCTTCGGGCTCATGAAAATTACACAAAGAAGCTCCAAGCATTATTTTTATGGTATTTTTCTCACTTGTTAATCTAAAAAACCTCGAGTTCTCTTCTTTGGGCTCGTTAAAATTACATAAAGAAGCTCTGAGTGTTCTCTTTTATGGTATTTTTCTCGCTCGTTAATCTAAAAAACCTCAAGTTATCTTATTTGGGCTCGTTAAACTTACATGAAGAAGCAACAAGATTTATTTTTAGGGAGTTTTTCTAGCTCGTAAAACTGAAAAAACCCTGAGTTTCCTCGTCGGGCTCGTTAAACTACTATGACGAAGAAATATGAGCCGTTATTTTCCGTCTTTTTCAAAGCTCATTAAACAAAAAAAGTAACCGAGTTTTTCTCCGTGGGACTCGTTAAAAATTCACGTAGAGCATCGAGTTTCTCTTTTTCGGAGTCGTTAAAATTTCACAAAGAACATTGAGTTTACTTCGTCTCCTCGTACTCATAAAAAATGAGGCAGATGTCCATCGAACATAGATTTATAACTTTTCCGAACTCAATGGACTAACTCACTGAAAATGAACCATTTCGGGCTTACTATTCTCCCTTCGTCGTGCTCGGTTATCAAACATGACAAAGGTACCCCCTGGAGTTCTCTTTTATGATGTTTTTCAGACTCTCTAAATATGAAAAAATCACCGATTTTACCCGACTGGACTCGTTAAACTTAATCAGACGGGGAAAAAATTTGGACAAAATGGATACTTCTTCTGTTACATTTTAAAGGTCGATTTGGTAGCACAAAATCTTGAACATGGCACTTCCCAGAAAACTCTTTTGTCTTTAATTGAACCCTACCATCTATGAGTGTAGTCTTCGTCTACCAATGTTCCTACATTGGTGAAACCTGATACTCTTTGGTGTTCATTAGCCTAAAGATGCCTAAGTAACCTGTTAGAGTGCCTTCTATTGTTCAAGAGGATCTCCCTATCTACTGCTCCTTGTATCATCCAAGCCATCATATACCAAAACTTATTTATTGTCAGTTATTCCCATTTTCTCTTGATTATTTCCATTAAAAAAATCATATTTTCCCGTTTCATGTCGACTGATGTAGGACACCTTAGTGCCTAAATTTTGACAAATCTCTTTCTATCGAATTCAACATCTTATCTAAGAAGTTGATCCAGAAACATGTCAGTACCCAGATACTTACAAACATCAGTGGCAGGTCATCTTTTTTTTGGTTGAGGGTTCTCATTATTGGCTCCTGATTGAATGATTCTACGAGTATTTGACATCAACTCCTTTTATTCACACTTGCTAGATTGTACTGTGCATATTGGGGACCATCAGCATTATCAGTGGCCACCCTCGCATCTGTTAACAGTTTTTGTTATTTACTAGTAATTAGACGATTTCCCGCATGTTCGACTACAACTCATGCATTCACATGTACAGAAATATGCAGTTTAATGAAGTGGCGACCAAGACCTTGGGTTGGGGCTTACACCATTATAGCTGTGTTTCCTCTCCCAAGTTGCGATATTGTTTTTGGAGAAAACTTATCAGTTTGATCCTGTTATGACAGAAACTTCCACGTTATGCTTATCGGTGGACACACAGTTCATATCTCTGTTTTAGAGAAATCATGCTGATTAGATACTGAGCATGGGAATGCTCGACTCAGGATAGATACTATATTTTCTAACATATGTTGTTGTTTCAAGTTTTCCTCAGTCCTCCAATTCCTCTCATTCTACTACACTTGTTATAAATTATTTCAACCATCGTCTTCATCTCTTCCCTCAAACTTTAGGGGGCATCTATTACACGGAAAATGACCTCTTCATCAACTCAGAGGAGAAGGTAACATGGAAGGAAGAAAATGACCTAGACAAAACCCAGTTTTGCCAAGGTAACGCACCCCAGAAAAAGCTAGGCAGAGTTATAATGCACCTGAGCCATGAAAAGGGAGCATTAATGCCTAGGGTAATGCTTTGTCTTTCCCAAGGGGTAGCGTTAACCATGTTTGAGTGTGAAAAGGGAAATATCTTACGGAAAACTGACTGGTATTTCCAGCTTTCTCTTAAAAGGAATCAGTTCAAAATAGAAACTAAAAGGCACAAACCTTTTATTAGGAATTTCCAAACATAACTGAATCCTATGGATGGAAAAAGCAAAGAAAAGCGAGGACACATCTAGATCTTTCCCGATTTGAACAGGTTGAAAGAGTTGGCAAGGTTTGGCCTCTCCATCTCCTATAAATTGGAGCTGTGGGCGCTTGGTCTAAGGTCAAAGGTTTGATTATATGTGGAGCATAATTTCATTGTTGTAGTGTGAGACTTGAAGACCAGCAAAGTTCATTGAGAGCTTTCTGCCTTGAGCACCATCACACTCAGAGATAGAGAAAGAGAGAGAGGAATTGGAAGATTGAGGAGGGCTTGGTGCAACTGATAGTTGTAATCCTCCTTTACACAAATTAATAGAATTGTATCTGTTTTTTCCATTTGATGCATCAGTGTCATAATTTTTGTTTAATTTTCTATGTAGCATGATATGAATGGCTTAGATCTGTATTGTTTTATGTTCCTTATATGCTATTTTAGTTAATAAGAAGCTATACTATTGTAGATATTACATGAGTGGTTTGATTGAATGCAGGATATGGACTTGGAGTCGGCGAAGAAGGATCTCTACTTCACTGCTTGGTGTTCTCCATAGGATCTACTGTCCACAAAGAGGTAATCTTCCCATCTTCCTTTGTCAATTATATATATTAGTATGAACATGCATGCAGTATCTCTGGAACTTTACAGCTAATCTGACAGTTTGCCTCAGGCACCGGAAAGCCCTGAGAGGGATACCTAATAACCACCACCCAAGAATATTACCCTATAGCACATAACAGAGCAAAGCTTTCTCTCAGGCCCTCAACAAGCTAAATTGAGGGAAGAAGTCATAAGGGAGTGGCATAAATGTTGGGTTATTACAGGGAATGAACTAGTATAATTCCAACACGAACTCAAAAGTGTCCCAGTACAAGAGAGAGTGGTACAAGAATGGTTTCACAAGGGATTTAGTTACATTATAAGTGGTGGTATTTACATTAAAAGCGGCGCTTTCAGAGACCATTTCCCTTCCTCTTCCTCTGTGAATACCGTCAGGTTCACAGTCTCCTATCCATCCTAACTCTGAAGGCTTGAATCCTCACTTTTCCTTTTCATCTCCTTTTTATATCCATATTGCATATGAACAGTCACTTTTTGGGACCTCAATGCCTAAAAATTCACCGTAGAGTATGTCAATAAGTGGTATCTCTTCACCGACTGATTAGCCAGAGTGTAGGAAAATAGAGTCGACATTGCTATAGGACCAAATTCGGGCTGCTTGTTATCCCAAATTTGTAGCATTGGCACAAAGATATGTACATAGAAAGTTTCAATTTAAATAACAGACGTGTCTCATGGGATAAACCCCATGGAGAAAGGAAAGAATAACAAGGAAAACTTGAATCTAGGTTTAACCTGCAAACTACTGGATAGATGTTGATAGATGGTGCTCATTGAATCTGGGTTTAGCTTGGAAACCACTGGATAAGCATTGACATATTGTGTGGATACACGTTAAGGAAGATCATATTGAAACAAGGGGGGGGGGGGGGGGTGAAAAATGATAATAGATTGACATGTTGACGTGGGGCCAGCGAAAGAAAACCACTTTTTCATATATCGTAATCGCAATCGCAGACTCATGGGGTGGAGTCAATGCATTATCGGGGGCAGAATTTGTGATGCGATATATCGCAATCGCAATATCACAAACACACACGGCTATCACATCAGGTATCACAATTGGTATCACAATTGCAATCAAAACCACAATCGCAAGAGGATATCAAAATCGGGTATCGAAGCAGGAAATAAGACATGGTAACAAATAATTTGTGATCTTCAATTGCGATATGACGTGGTAGTAAGGCAGGTCCTACTAATATATCACATCGAGGTTCAGAGCAAGAAATACAAGTAATAAAGTAATTTTAAGATTATGATAGTGATAAGCGGTAATGTGGAAATGATAATGGGGCAGAACAACTGAATACATGATCACAATCACAAATTGGAGGTGGGAAAGTGAATGTGGTAAGGCAAGTGGAACTTTGATTATGTGATATGTGATAGGTGACATGCCAGAGTTGCGGGTCCTACC
This sequence comes from Pinus albicaulis, assembly GCA_034641835.2. Classification (NCBI taxonomy): domain Eukaryota; kingdom Viridiplantae; phylum Streptophyta; class Pinopsida; order Pinales; family Pinaceae; genus Pinus; species Pinus albicaulis. Next base: position 660,437,343 of record CM076580.1, read on the forward strand.
AAATATTATATAATAATATCGTATTCGCAAGCATAGTTTGCTATTACAGTAATGTAATGTGATTGTGCTATTATATATTATGTGGCTTGTTTTTTTTTTTTTGGGGGGGGGGGGGTTCCTTTTTTTATCGTTTTTCCAGAATTTTTAAAACCAAAGAAAAAAGGTCAGACTTTGAAGCTTTTTTAAAGGGGTTTTCAAGAATAAAACACCACAACGGTATAAAGGTCGGACTTTAAGAAGTGAAACACTAGTTCTTCGAAGGATAGTAAAAAGATTTTTTTAATGGTATTTGAGGCTTAGGTTCTATTCTAAAAGTTAGAAATTAATAAACAAGTAACTTATGACTTAGCAAAGAATTGTGCTAACATTAGCTCCACAGGAGATAAAGCTCTCCCTAAGAGGCTCTAAGAATATTTTGTAGTTCTAGTGCCTTGTCATTGGGCTATGGAGTCTTATTGGACTTTGAAAAAAAAAAAAAAAAAAATTGAAAAACTGGAAATGATGAACTAATGCTGGAAATGACTTTAAATAGAAAAATTGACTTGCCTCAGACTTGACAAATGACTAAAACTTACTTATGGTAGCATATCATCGAGATCTTAGGGCCTTCGCCTCGGGCTTAAAATCCTGATGATAACCACCTTGTTACTGAAGATATATATACAATCATGTGATATCAATGTAATCAATCCAACAAATTGTTACTTATTTGAGTTTTGCTCACACTTTCCTCGAGTAAGCAAAAGGAACAAAAGATAGGAAACTCAAAGTATCCATTGAATATGTGCTCATGATCCATAAATACAAGAAGATTCATTTTCTTAGATGGCTGCAACAAACTGACTAAAGGATCATGAAGAACATGCAACATAATGAAGTGAAGAGCGAGAAAAAATGGTGGCACAAGAGGGTGGTTTTGACGGATTTCGAATGGGGGTTGAGATGGTTTGTGGTATTAAAAGGTGGGGGTGCAAAATGATAATATACTGACATGTTGACGTGTGGCCAATGGGAGAAAAAAACTTTTTCATATATTGCAATCACAATCACAAAATAGTGGAGCAGAGTGAATGCATTATCAGGGGCAGAATTTGTGATGTGATATATCACAATCGCAATATCGCAATCGCAGACTGCTATCGCATCGGGTATCACAATGGGTATCACAATCGCAATCGGGAAATCACAATTGCTAGAGGATATCAAAATCGAGTATCGGAGCAGGCAATAAGACATGGTAACAAATAATCTGCGATCTACGATTGTGATATGACATGGCAGTGAGGCGTGTCCTACTAATATATATCGCATCGGGGTTCGGATCGGGAAACACAAGTAATAAAGTAATTTTAAGATTTTTATAGCGATAAGCGATAAAGAAGAAAGGTTAATGGTGCAGAACAGGTGAATACATTATCGCAATCGCTAATTGGGGGCAGGCAAGTAAATGTGGTAAGGCGAGTGGAACTACGATGATGAAATATGTGATTGGTGATGTGGCAAAGTTGCAGGTCCTACCAAATATTATATAATAATATCGCATTCGCGAGAAGAGTTTGCTATTGCGGTAATGTAATGTGATTGCGCTATTATATATGATATGGCTTGTTTGGGGGGGGGGGGATTTTTCCTTTGTTTATCGTTTTTTTTAGAATTTTTGAAACCAAAGGAAAAAGGTCAGAATTTGAAGTTTTTTTAAAGGTTTTTTCAAGAACAAAAAATCGCAAAGTTAGAAAGGTCGAACTTTAAGAAGTGAAACACAAGTTTTTCAAAGGATATCAAAAAGATTGTTTTAAAGGGATTTGAGGCTTAGGTTCTATTCTAAAAGCTAGAAATTAATAAAAGAGGAACTTATGACTTATCAGAGAACTGTGCTAACACTTTCTCTGTGAAGCGTCATCATTTTGATAATGGGTATTGGATTTCCTTTTGGGAGTATAACATTATTTGATTGCATCGATACACTTCCTTAATTTTCTTCCAAGGTAGGGGCATGCCCTATCCAATTTAAAGCAATGGAAAAGGGAAAATAATATTCAACCTACATAAAGGAATTTTTTACATAAAAACACGTTGGAATTACCTAAAAAATTTCATATAGTAGATAACATGCAAGTTAGTTGCTACAAAACAAACGCAGTACATGACAACAAAATTAATGCCTAAATGTAGACTCTTCAATTTATTTTAGGGTAATCTTCAATCAGGATATACTAGCTGATAATCTGCAATAATTTTTTACAAGTTCCAAACAAAGACCTCATAGTTGTAGTCAAAGGATTTACAAAAATTACCAAATCAAGGATTTACAAAATTTACCAAATCATTCTTCTTGAAAATATGTTATTTTTACAAGTTCCAAACAAAGACCTCATAGTTGTAGTCAAAGGATTTACAAAATTTACCAAATCAGTCTTCTTGAAAATATGTTATTTTCAAACACTTATTGATTATAAGTTATGTAAAATTTTAGTCACCCGAAATTTGGTCTGCAAATTAAGGATTTAAAATATTAAGAATAAAAAGATGGAATCTAACATGAAAACATATAAATAAGCCCATTAAAAAACCAAAACAAATCCTAACTCTTTACAAAAGGAATTCAACCAAATAACTAGTTTCATGTTGATTCTAATAGTTTCAATGGACAATCTTGGATTTGATTATTTGGAGCCCATGATAAATCTTCGTGCAACCATGTTGTGACCCCTCTCAATATAGAAAACAAATTAAATATGCCATTAGCAAGGCAAACACAATCTAGGATTCATTAATTAGACATATTTGTGTAGATTAAATGCTCATATATTGTCAAGTTTGTCTAGCCTTATTGGTTACAAGGAAAATTGTTATCCTCCCCACAGAGGTTAAATCTCACAATTTGACATGATGATATTCATCATCTATTTGTTGAATATAAAAATTATCGTGAGATTGTTGACAAAGTCTCAAACTTCTGCATAATCCAATTTACTTGAGGTACCATCCTTAGAATAAGGAGTAATTCTTGACATGTGAGATTGTTGACAAAGTCTCAAGCTTATGCAGCATCCAATTTAATAGAGGTACCATCCATCCTCAGAATGAGGAGAAGTGCCTGACAGGTTTTCAGGGGATATATATATTTCAAGTAAAAAAAAATATTCATATCAGGCATTTACCAAAGTGATAATGTATTTTAACTTTTTCATGTTTTGGTAAGTTTCTTATGCGGCTAAGACTTCTTCTTAAGATTGGATAACCTTAATTAATTTATTAAATTATTTTGCTTATTGATAATAAGGTATATATTTCAAGTAAAAATAAATATTCATATCAGGTATTTAACAAAGTGATAATGTATTTTAACTTTTTGATGTTTTGGCAAGTTTCTTCTCTCACCAAGACTTCTTCTTAATATCGATTAAGGTTAATTAATTTATTAAATTACTTTGCTTGTTGATAATAATGTATCTAATAGCAGCTATAACGATAGCAAGCCTGCGTAGCATAACCCCCAATATAGGGCCACAAGAAATTACTTTTTGGGCGTGGAGAGCCTAGATTGCAAAACAAAAATTGGCCTCCACTGGGAAAAGATCAATCCCATGGTGCACAAATAATCTTAAAATATAAGATGATTCCTATATTTTAAGCACATGTCATGTCAATTATTTAACACAAATCCATACTAGTTATGAGTGTCGATATGTGTGTCATGATATACATATCATTATATGTGTGAATATAGTTATACTAATGTGTTGATAATGTGTTGATAACGAGAAGAGAGAGTGTGTTTGGATACTTGGTATGAAAATCTCATATGCCAAAAAGTGAAGGTATGATAAAAATGAACTTGTATTCCCAAAAATACTCTTATGCAATATGAATTCAAAAAATTTTCTCTTCCATCAAACTTGATTCAAATTGTATTAATTAACGTTTGAATCTTAAGGTTGTTGCACAATGATCATAGTTTGTTGGTCTTAAAATTCATTTATGATATTTTTATGGTTCTTGTAAGTAATTGCAAAATTATCATTTGATTTTTTTTTGTCTTCAAATTTATTTACTATATTTTAATGATCCCTATCATCCCTGTGATGATGCACATTAATGAAAAAATATTTATCTTAATCAGAAAGAGAAAATTTGGAGTTAATCAGTAAATAAAACATCAAACACCTGATACAAACTATAACATAATTAAAATGTGAAAAACATACTTAACCCAATCAAAAAATAAAAAACCCACTTAACCCATCAAAAAATGAAAAACAAACTACATTCATCAACATATCTTTGCACACTTTTGATGCAAATGCTAATTTATAAATAAATAAGCATATAGATGTTGGAAAAAAGTTGTTAAATAACTTTACAGTTTTTTTATTATAAATATTCATGAAGAGATTTTTAACTTTACATAGTTGAAATAACTTTTTCAAAAAAATATTTACCGCATAAAAATGAAAATATAATTGCTTCTTAAGAGACTTGTAGCAACTCAGGAACTAGTGATGCACATGCTACTAATGCTATCGCTAGTGCAGCGATGCAAGTGCCATAGTAGTTGTTGTCAAGCTATCAATGCGGCTTTGATCATGGTGGGTGGGGACCACCTTGAACTATAGGGAAGAATAATAAGGTGGTGGAAGCTAGAAAGCAATAATAAAGCTTTTGGTTCCAAATAGCACGACCGTGGAGGGGTGGGAACGGGTAGGCGCTCGGGCACAGATGCAGATGGAGCTGTAATAAATATTTATTTAATTAATTTGAATGTATATATCAGTATAACTATGTGCTTGCAGTGTGACTACTGTGAAACCAGCAAAAGTTAACATTACCAGAAGTGAAGGAAGGGAATCAAATGAATGAGAAAAAAATAAATTTAAATATTATAAAATAATATTAATATTTAATTTAATTTAGAAAATTAAATTAATGTTCAGATTCAAATTTTTGGATAAATATAAATTACAAAATTCAATAAATGATGATGATGATGATAATGGTTAACGTCCATTGAGATCAATTTTTGGTTTATCGGACCTAAAGAAAAGAGTTATTTAGTTTGATTTAAGATTTTATTCCTATGCTCAAAAAGCTTGGATAGAAGCCTCCCGAGCTCATTATAATTTTGACATCTTAAAAGGCTAGGAAAGTCACTATTGCAACAAAGATTATGAAATTGAGCTTTAATGTGGTTGTACACGGGGCACTCTAAGAGGAAGTTATTTTCATCCTCGATGTTCATATTCTCACAAAGATGGCAGATCCTTTACATAGGGCACTCTAAGAGGAAGTGATGACACTGCTTCCGACTAATATAATAAAATGATTAAAAATACATATTTTATAATTTATTTAGTTATTTATAAATATTTTCATTTTATAAAAATATATATTATATAAAATATTATTATATAAATAAATGTATTAAAAATTTGAAAGCACACACTAATTCAATTAAAAATGATGAAATTTTTTCTTTTTACTTTTTCTATGCTACAAATTATTATTATTATTATTATCCAATTTTAAAGTAACTGTCAAGCCAAACACCAACGACTATACAATTATGTGACTAAATTTGTATATTATTAAAGATCCACATATTTTCCTTTTAGATATTACTATCATAAAGAATATGAAAATGCGATTTCACGGCACATTTTAAATCAAACCATCCAGTAATTACGCTGATAGGCATTCTCTTTGCTGACTTGGGGTGGGCAAATACTATTCACCCCAGCCAATGAGAAAGCTTGGCTATCGCCTTTCCAACCAATAACATTTTGACATGTGTTTTCGCTTCCACCAATAAAATATTGCCATGTCCAAATTGTTGATTTGAGGCTTCTGCGATTTGTATTGTTGTTTGTAGAATCTTCCGGATTAATCGCATCCATTTTATATGTAATCGACGTTTCGAACCAATCCTCTATGGTTCATCATCAGGATAGATCAATGGATTCTGTCAAATCTCATCAAGGAGTATAAATGAAGGAGAGTGAGTGACAATGAGCGGAAGGAAGCTGGGAGGCCGACCTTGAAAGATGGAGGAAAAATGAATTAAATTAATATAAATTATTTCTAAAGGTTGCTTTTTTTATTTGAGACCCTAAAGTTGGTTTTAATTAAATTGATATTTCTATTTAATATTTTTCTTTATTTTAAGTGAGCATTTCAAAACTATAGTTATCTATGTTACTATTTTTTATTGATGGTTTTAATTGAATATTAAATTAATATAAAATAGTATCTAAAATAATATAAAATGGTATCTAAAATAAAATCTTTCTTTTTATTGGTTTGTTTAAGACCCTAACTAAGGTTTTTAATTAAATTGATGCTATTATTTAAAATCTTTCCAAATTTAAGTGAGTGTTTAAATACTAAAGTTTTAAAAATATCCATGATATATTTATTGATGGTTTTTAATTTTAAATAATCAATAATATCTAAAAATAGACCTTATTTTAATTAAAGACTTCTAAAGTTAGTGTTTAATAGTAGAGATTAGTTTAAAACATTTTTTTTATTTTTAATAGATATTTAATTGTCTAAAAAAGCTATTTTAGTTCCCTACTTATGTATTACTATTAACAAATAACAAAGTTTTAAAACAAGGTTAGAGATTAAAGAGGATGAAGGTGAAAATAGTGAACTCTAATACTTAGCGGGGGTTATTTTAAGGCGGGTTTGGGGTATAAAATAGGAATCCAATTGTCGCTTATTTTCCAACCATCATCACGATTGAGGTTGTTAGGGTGTTTTCCAATTTCAATGGCTTCCCTAAATTTCCTATGGTGATAATGGTTAATTTTAGCCACAACCTGAGAGTCTTCGACACAAATGTGATGATTTGTTTTGCTGGAATGTTCAGCTAAAGCCGATGTTTTAGAGCAGTTATGTTTTATGTCAGCAGCATGTTCTTGAATCCTAGTCATGATTGATCTACCAGTTTCACCAATGTAGGGTTTGCCACATGAACATGGAATTAAATAAACTCCTTTATCACATCTCAGATCAATGGGATCTTTCACTGATTTGAGGCATTTGTTGATAGTTTTCAAAGATTTGAAGGTTGTTTTAATGTTATTATTTCTTAAAATGTGAGAAATTTTATCAGTGGTTCCCAATATATAGGGGAGGTGAACTTTACCAGTTATATCTTCCGAAGTCTGCGTCTTTTTAGGGTCATTTTCAGCATTTTTGAAAGCTTTGATTCTTGTATTCTCTTGTATCCATTCTTTATAAATGTCCCCAGGAGATGGCTTTTCTCTTGTTCAAAATGATCATGATCGAAAATGCTCACAGCTCTAGTTGCCAAGGTGTTAAGGACCCCTAGTTTCTGCGTGGGATGATGGTGAGAGCTGGCATGAAGGTTTGCTTAGCGTGGGTTTTCTTACAATATACTTGGTGGGATATGGAGCCATCCATGTCCAAATTGTTTTCTATCGATGATGTTACGACCACCTGCCTATTTCTGCGTGTCACTACATGTCTATGACACACCATCTCGCCATAACTATGATCTCCCTTCCGCCTTCAGTTTTGATGTTGTCCTCTCTGGCATGTTGTACCCTTCTCATTCCCGCTGGTGTGCCATACCTCGTGCATTGAATTTCACTATCTTCCATCCTGACCTGTGTTAAAAGGCCTTTACCCCTCTTATCGCGGTAGTGAGTCATGTGAAATGGGGGTGGTGCGGGGTGGGGGAAAGAGGATGTGTATGAGCGCAGGAAGGTGAGGGTTTGGATGGAGAAGTGGAGAATGTCTTGGTTTTGAATCCTTTTCTGCTGCTTGCAACTTTGCGTTGCATTATCACACAATTCAAGTCTGGATTTTAAATTATAAAGACCGCGGTTCAACACGAATGAAAACAATCTTGAACCATTATCTTGACTTCTGGACATGTCAGTACGCCAATATTTAAGAGTTTCACCACAATCATGAGTCATGTCACAAGGCTTCCTCCTACAGCACTAGAAGAAGATTCCTCTGGAGTTATCTTGAAGAGAATTCATGAATTGGAAGAGAGCCATGAGCACATGCGACAAGAAATTTCCAAATTTTTGGACGACACATACAACCACCACCTCCACCATCATCATGATAGACCCCAACCTTTCATTTGCCTGAAAATGGGGCTCAGAGAGGTCGACGGTTCGAATCCCCTCCAGTGGGGCACTTGCTTTCTCCTCAAAGGTCCTCTTTGGTCGCCGCCAGGAGAGCCGAATTCAATTTAAGAAGAAATAAGGGCAGTGAAAGATCATCACTAGGCCAACATGAAGAGTCTGGAGGCTCTCCATGGTGTAGAGAGGGTTCTGCTAAGAATTATGGAGAGGCAAGTGGTTCTTCCTTCGGACAGGTATCAGTTAAACACTATAAAAAAAAATTTCAGTCCATGGGCCAACCTGTATACATTGTGAGGCCTTCAGGTCAAATTACATTTTGGTATTTATGTTTTCTCCCATTTAAATTAATTACATGTTTACCTGAATTTAACACTGAAACTTTGGTATTATTTTCATGTTTACCTACAAACTGCATCATTTTTTTGTTAAGAAATAAAATCACGAATTAAACGAGGGCTTGTTGGCAGGGAAATCTCATAAAATGTCATCAAACGTGAGTTTCAGATCCATATTAATGGAAGAAGCTCTGTATTTCGTTATCTTAATATTTATTTAAAAGGTGTGTCAATATCAATTTATACATTTAACAAACCCAACACATAGAGAGCATGCTCATCGAAATTTTAACTTGACTCATCGTCAACAATTATTCTAGAATATTTCAAAAACCATAACTTAGCAGATATCAATTTAAAACTTATTTTCATTTTTTGTGAGGAAAGATTATTGAACATGAAAATTCAAATATTTAATGCTAAAAAATAAGTTTATGTTTTATTATTAATATCTTTAATTTTACTTGATAGGTTTGTTTTACTTTTTAATAGCTAGACATATAATCAACTCACTCTGTTGTGACTAATTTTGTAAGTGAAATCCCCATTAAACACTTGAAATTATAAATCAATTCATAGTTTAGTTGTAGGGAAATTCCCATCACGTAGGAGCTCTTAAGGTCTATCCATTGTGTTTGTTGTCACTACAAAGTGCCCCACTTGACCCTATGGAGTTACTCATTTTAATTGATGTCAATGGGTTTATTCTTGAAACCATTAACAAAATGCAGGGAAATGATCGGGGTTTCCTTGTGAGTTTTAATTAAATTTCTTTTAATATAAACTAATAGCTCATTTAATGATGTGCTCCACTTTCCATTTTCGTTGTACGATAGAAGAGGAAGATGCAAACAAACTAAATGACGGGGAGCAGCAGTAGCAGCAGAAGATTCAATGTACACAACAATGTTATGGTAGATCTCTAAACTGCATGTGGCATAAATACCCATTTCTATGCCATCACATCAGCAATGGGTATCCAATGAACGCATTACACCGTTTATTGGATGGAGTGCTCTTTTTCAGCTTGGAAGGAGCCGAGTGAGACAAGAACCAGGAGAGCTGGCAGACAGGGCCATTGGTACTGCTATCAGCTTCAAATGGCTACTTGTTTCTCACACAAAATACCAACAAGGCAATTCAATACTATGTGAATGCAGTTGCATTTGGCAGAGCAGAGGGTGAAAGTTGTGAAGAAGTATGGTACTGTAGTCCTTTGATTGAAATCTCAAACCAAAACTAGGCTTGTTAACAACACTTCATGGGCTAGTTATTGTCACAATTATAAATGCTTGCGGTTCCAGGCAGGGGTTTGAACCATGGCTGAGGGGAAGAGATCAGGGAAGGTGTTTAGGGTATCCTTCCCCTACCCCCTCATCCTTCTATGAGAAATCAAAATGAGGGTAGTTGCAGGTATGACCAAAACCGATTTAAAAGTTACGTTGTTTTCAATACTTATACTGTATCTTCCCTATGTATATTCACTTTTAGTAGTGAATGCAAGGTGAAGGATGATGTGGGTAGTGTCAAGGCATTTGGTTTTGGGTCTTTCAATGGCTCGAAGAGGTCAGTGGATGGGATTCTTCAAGACTATTAGAATGAGTGGAGGAAGCCTTTGGAATGGAGGGATTTTACATACCAAGTTTCATATCCCCTCGGGAGTCCTAAAGCAACCTTATGTGAAAATATTAGTGTTGGTTTCTCAAAATTAGGTAATTGGTTTTCTTTATATTAACAATAATCTCATATTTGAATTTGTAGCACTAATATTGGGTATCTTGGTTTATGATGCCTCAAACTTGAGCGACGTTAATCAACAAGAGTGACGCAGTAACGCCAAAAGGTCAGCTTCAATGGAGGGATGGTCAAAAATTACGTGGCTCGGTCAGCATTTATCTTTCGCGGCCCCGTTCTTCACTCCACGTGGTCTGGTATCAGAGAAATTGACAAAAAAACATATATTCTCGACTTCGAATCTTATAGTATAGCTTTTGCTTCACCGCCACCCGTATAACTAAAGTTATACTTCATATTAATATGCTACGCCTTTTTAAACAAATGACTTTTCAACGGACCTTTGGTTCGGGCCCACATATGTAACGATTATCCAATCAACTGCCCACGGCGTACCTTAATTAACCTCCGGGCTCTTTCGTTAGACTTCGCACATCTTCGGCAAACAGTCACCGTCCGATGGCCCTGCATCAGATCAACGGCCCGCGCGCATTTCGCTCGGCATCCCGCGTCGATTTTTAACGCGCAAAGGCGCACTTTAAGCGGTGGTTTTGAAACGGGTCCATTGCCACGTGTCGATTCCCGTATGGAATCACTCCAATTCATAAAATACCACCTCCGCACCAAAAGTGGTGCGAAATGGGGCAATCCACTTTTGTAAATCAGTCGCGGTTTTGCTACAGTGTTTTACCAAGGTTACTGGTCGGTTGCGTTATTCTTCGTCCGCCTTACTCAGGTCTTCGACTCGGGTTAGGAATTATAATTATCAATAAACAAATGTATTTCTTTTGTAAACAAAGCTGAACTTCTATTATCATAAGAAAGGGTTAAATGGCCACGATTTCACGCAGAGACCTCGCCTGCAGGGATTGAATTCACAGGGTTCTCTCGAGTAAATTAGGGAATACCAGACAGAGATATGTGGGACTTAATACAGGGTTTCGATTATACATGCGTCGAATTCATCACTTCACAATTAAACAATCTCCCCACGATCAAGGATTCGAAACGACTCTATGATAATGCACACTGAAATTATTTAATTGGAAGCAACTTTGAATACACAGTTTTGATTGCAGGAATCCTCTGCTCTCTCCCTCTCCCTTTCTACATCCGGAGGATATAATCTATACATATTACAATGTGGCTCTTCGGTTCCTCAGTGAGGACCGTTTTGGAAAATCAACAGTCTAATTACAATAATTCAATTAACTGAAATATGACAGCTAGACAAACTGAGATATTCGACTTCCTATGACTCTAATTAATCTAAATAATACAATCAACTAAGGTATTGACACCTAGCTGTTACAATTCAGATGTTTCCAACCCTACTAGCCACAACATGTGGACAAAACTTCCTACATTGCTGGCTAGCGTCTAATGCCCCTGCATTAGACTCCCGAGGACAATCTTCTTCATGGGCTCTTGTCCATGAGCTCGTCCACTGATCTGCCTATCTTCTGCAACATTTCTTCAGTCATCCAAGTGGCATCTTCTTCTGGCTTGTCCCTCCATTTTATCAAGTACTGAAAGTACTCTCGTCCTCTGGTCCTTCTGAACACTCTCTTGTCCAATATCTTCTCTGGTTGCAATGGTTGTGCTGGAGGTAGCTGCTCCTTCCACTCAATCTGTTCCTTGTCTGCTGATCCTTCTTCTGCACCATCATCCTCATACTTGTACAAATCTGCAACATTAAAAATAGGAGATATTCCAACATCAGGAGGTAATTCAATCTCATAAGCATTTGCAGAAAACTTCCTAAGTATCTTGCATGGCCCAATCTTTTTGAACTTGACTTTATTATACTGCTTCTTTGGGAACCTCTCCTTCCTCAAGTGCGCCAAAACCTGATCTCCTACTTCAAAATGAACTTATTTTCTACTCAAGCCTACTCTGTTTTTATATTTGATGTTGCTGCTTTGTAATTGTCGCTTCACTTGTTCGTGTATGGCCTGGATCTCTGAAGCAAATTCCTCACCATCTGCACTCCTTAGCTCTGCTCTGCCCAGATTTCTTAATCTGATATTCCTCTAGGGTGCATTCCATAAACAATATAGAATGGACTCTTTCCAGTGCTCCTGTTTGGTGAATCATTGTATGCATATTCTACCTGGGGAAAAATATGATCCCACTGCTTGGGATGCTCTCCTGCAAGACTTCTCAATAAATTTCCTAGACTTCTATTCACTACCTCAGTCTGTCCATCAGTCTGGGGATGATAAGCTGAGCTGAAACTCAATTTGGTGCCAAGTTTCTTCCACAGTGTCCTCCAAAAGTGCCCCACAAATCTGGTGTCTCTGTCTGAAACAATGCTCCTGGGTCACCCATGCAATCTAACAACTTCTTTGAAAAATAAGTTAGCAACATGGGTGGCATCACTAGTTTTATAACATGGAATAAAATGTGCCATTTTGGAGAATCTGTCCACTACAAAAAAGACTGCATCATTCCCTCTCTGAGTCTTGGGCAATCCTAGAACAAAATCCATGCTCACCATGTCCCAAGGCCTGTCTGGAATAGGCAAGGGAGTGTACAATCCTACATTCTGGCTCCTTCCTTTAGCATATTGACAAATCTTGCAATTCTTCACAAAATTATCCACTTCTGCTCTCATCTTGGGCCAGAAATAAAAGTGACTCAGCTGCTCATAAGTCTTATCAGTACCAAAGTGTCCAGCAAGTCCACCACTATGCTTCTCTTTGATCAAATTTTCTCTCATGGAGAATTTTGGTACACACAGTTGGTTCTTTCTGAATAACAAGTCTTCCTGCAGAAAATAATCCAGCCACTGGCTTCTATCTATTAAAACAGGGTTACTGCATGCCTCAAATGCTTCTTTAAAATCAGGATCTGTTTTATACAATTCTTTGAGAAAATCAAATCCTACAACCTCAAAATTATTTTCTTGAACAAGCAAGTGTCTCCTACTCAAAGCATCAACTACTTTATTGGCTTGGCCACTTATATGTTTCAAAACAAAATTAAAACCTTGGAGATACTCAATCCATTTAGCATGCTTATGTTTCAACTTGGGCTGCTGTACAATATACTGCAAAGCATGATTGTCAGAATATAACACAAATTCCCTGGACATCAAGTAATGTCTCCACTTCTTCAGTGCCTGAACAATTGCATAGAATTCCTTCTCATAAGAGGAATACTTTCTTCTGGTATCATTCAACTTTTCACTGAAATAGGCTACAGGCCTATCATCCTGACTCAACACAGCTCCAATGGCTTCCCCACTGGCATCACAGTTTACTTGAAATGGTTTAGTAAAATCAGGCAGAATCAAAACAGGCTTCTCTGTTATCTTTTGCTTCAATACCTTAAAATTTATTTCTACCTCAGTAGTCAACTTAAATGGCTGTTTTCTCTTCTTTATGGTCTCAATTATGGGTGCATTAATCTTACTGAAGTTTCTTATAAAATTTCTATAAAAACTAGCAAGTCCATGGAAACTTCTTACCTCAAAAATACTCCTGGGTGAAGGCCACTCCACAATTGCCTTAACCTTTTCTGGGTCCATCTTCAATCCTTCTGCAGAAACAACAAAACCCAAATACACCAACTCTTCCTTCATGAATGAGCATTTCTTCAAATTTATCAGCAGTTTCTCTTGGTGCAGCTTCTTCAAGACATGATTAAGGTGCCTTAAATGTTCTTCTTTAGTTCTGTTGAAAACTAATATATCATCTAAATATACTATCACAAATTTCCCAATAAATTCTTTCAATACTTCATTCATAAGTCTCATAAAAGTGCTTGGTGCATTCTACAACCCAAAATGCATTACCATCCATTCATACAGTCCTTCATTTGTTTTAAATGCAGTCTTCCATTCATCACCCTCTCTTATCCTAATCTGATGGTATCCACTCCTCAAATCTATCTTTGAGAAATATTTAGCACCACTCAAACAATCCATTAAATCTTCAATTCTGGGTAAAGGGAATCTGTACCTGATTGTGATCTTATTGATTGCTCTGGAATCAGTACACATCCTCCAGCCTCCATCTTTCTTTGGGCTCTAAACTGCTGGTACTGCACATGGACTCAGACTTTCTTTGATTAGTCCTTTGTCCACCAACTCCTGCACTTGTCTCCTGATTTCCTCATTTTCCTTGGGATTCATTCTGTAGGCTGCCTTATTTGGCAGATTTGAACCAGGGATAAAATCTATCTGATGGCTGATCTTTCTCACAGGTGGCAGCTCATCAGGTAAATCATCCACAACAATGTCACAGAAATCATCTAACATTTCTTGGATTTCTACTGGCAAATCAGAAATATTTGTAGAAGTAAGAACTACTTTAGGTTTGCAAACTAAAGCAAAGCTTAACTCTTCTTCTTCTATCTGCTGCAGATATTCCTTCCCGCTCAGCAACAAGGTCTTTGGATCAATCACTCTGCTAGATGGCTATCCTTCTTCCATGGGTATCAATGTATGATGCACCCCATCTTTGAAGAAATTGTAAGTGTTCTTCTTGCCATCATGCACTGCTACTCTGTCAAACTGCCAAGGTCTACCCAGCAGTATATGACACACATCCATGGGCATTACATCACACAAAACTTTGTCCTTGTATTTTCCCATTTGCAGCTCTATCTCACACTGTTCTTTCACAACCAGCTGGTGCCCTTTATGCAGCCAGGACACCCTGTAGGGAGTGGGGTGCTACCTAGTCTTCAGCTCCAGTTTTTATATCACCTCAGTGGAAACCAAATTTTTTGTGCTGCCACTATCAATGATTAGCTCGCAGCATTTCCCTTGGACTTTGCATATGCTCCTAAACAAAGTCTTCCTTTGTGCGGGTTCAGTGACTTCTTTGGTTTGTTTCAACAGGACCTTATTAACCACCAAGGACTCTCCCCTCTCTGGAAGAACTTTTTCTTCAATTTCTGCTTCTTCTTCAATCTGGGCAACAACAACATTTCTTGGACCAGCACCCACATTCTCTGGACATTCATAGTGCTTGTGTCCCACTCCTTGACATCTATAACACCTCAGCTCTCTGCCTCTGCCTCTGTCCCTGCCTCCTCTTCCTCTTCCTCTGTAAGAACCCCTTCTGCCCCTTGCATCATCCTCTGTAGATGCATTCTGAGGTGAGCTACTGTCAGCTCCATCCTTGGGTGTAGGCTTTCCTCTACCACCCTGACTTCCCTTCCCACGGAAAGTACCTCTCTTCTTGGCAGACTGTTTCCTCAGGAGTTTCTCCTCTGCTTTCAAGGCCATCTGATAGGCCTCTTCCACTGTCTTAGGAGACAAAAGACCAATCTCATCTTGGATCTCCAACTTGAGACCATTCACATATCTGGCAGTCTTCTCTGGTGTATCTTGGAATTTCCCAGCTCTTATGCTCACTCTGTAGAATTCCTCTGTGTACTCCTTTACTGTCAGAAACCTTTGTCTCAGGTTCTGCGTTTGTTTGTACAATGTCAGCTGGTAATCACTAGGTAAGAATTTACCTTTCAATTTGGCCATCATTCTGGTCTAGATCTTGATAGGTTGCTTGCCAACTCTCCTCCTTTCTTCTTGCACTCCATCCCACCAAAGTGCAGCATGTCCTTTCAGCTTTGTCACTGCAAACTTGACCTTCTTATCTTCGCTTATCTCTTCATAATCGAAGCATTTCTTCATTTCATTTATCCAGTCCACCAGCTCCTCTGGATTCAGTCCCCCTGCATAACTCGACACTTCAATCCTGGGCTTAACTGCAGACCCCAGAATAGTTCTAAGGAGCCTCATGTCAGGAGGAATTTCCATATTTTCTTCTACTTCTTCTACCTCAGGTTCACTGGTATCTTCAAGATCTCCAGTATGTCTTCGCTCCACGGCATCCATCCTGGCCTCGACCCTCTGCAACATCTCCAACACCTCTGCGTTGGCTACAGGTCTTCTTCTGCCAGCACCTCTTCCAACTCGGACTGCCATGTCAGCAAACAACTTCAGACAACGACTTTGATACCACAAATGACGCAGTAATGCCAAAAGGTCAGCTTCAATGGAGGGATGGTCAACAATTACGTGGCTCGGTTAGCATTTCTCTTTCGCAACCCCGTTCTTCACTCCACGTGGTCTAGTATCAGAGAAATTGACAAACAAACATATATTCTCGACTTCGAATCTTATAGTATAGCTTTCGCTTCACCGCCACCCGTATAACTAAAGTTATACTTCATATTAATACGCTACGCCTTTTTAAACAAATTACTTTTCAACGGACCTTTGGTTCGGGCCCACATATGTAACGATAATCCAATCAACTGCCTGCGACGTACCTTAATTAACCTCCGGGCTCTTTCGTTAGACTTCGCACATCTTCGGCAAACAGTCACCGTCCGATGGCCCTGCATTAGATCAACGGCTCGCGCGCATTTCGCTCGACATCCTGCGTCGATTTTTAACGCGCGAAGGCGCACTTTAAGTGGTGGTTTGAAACGGGTCCCTTGCCACGTGTCGATTCCTGTATGGAATCGCTCCAATTCAGAAAATACCACCTCCGCACCAAAAGCGGTGCGAAATGGGGCAATCCACTTTGGTAAATTAGGCATGGTTTTGCTACAGTGTTTTACCAAGGTTACTGGTCAGTTGCGTTATTCTTCGTCCGCCTTACTCAGGTCTTCGACTCGGGTTAGGAATTATAATTATCAATAAACAAATGTATTTATTTTGTAAACAAAGCAGAACTTCTATTATCATAAGAAAGGGTTAAATGGCCACGATTTCACGCAGAGACCTCGCCTGCGGGGATTGAATTCACAAGGTTCTCTCGAGTAAATTAGGGAATACCAGACAGAGATATGTGGGACTTAATACAGGGTTTCGATTATACATGCGTCGATTTCATCACTTCACAATTAAACAATCTCCCCACGATCAAGGATTCGAAACGACTCTATGATAATGCACACTGAAATTATTTAATTGGAAGCAACTTTGAATACACAGTTTTGATTGCAGGAGTCCTATGCTCTCTCCCTCTCCCTTTCTACATCCGGAGGATATAATTTATACATATTACAATGTGGCTCTTCGGTTCCTCAGTGAGGACCGTTTTGAAAAATCAACAGTCTAATTAAAATAATTCAATTAACTGAAATATGACAGCTAGACAAACTGAGCTATTCGACTTCCTATGACTCTAATTAATCTAAATAATACAATCAGCTAAGGTATAGACACCTAGCTATTACAATTTAGATGTTTCGAACCCTACTAGCCACAACATGTGGACAAAACTTCCTACATTGCTGGCTAGGGTCTAATGCCCCTGCATCAACGAGCTTCACTTTGTGGCAACCAATATCAATTCGATTTCTAGAGGTTTGAGAGGGATTGACAACCATTTATGTATCCTTTTACTCAAATAGGTCAATGAGCCTCACCAATGCGAGCTCAAGTAATGTTTTCTTAACAAACTATCAAGGCCATTTTTCTCTTATTGATAGCACAACATAATTCACGCTTCCTCCTTTCGGCATTCTCTTACACCGCCCAGTGCAACTGCTAGTTTATTTTTTCAAGAACATGGTGTTTACAAGTCACGGGAAGTCAACTTTACACACTAATAAACTTTACTTGTTGTATTTTACATAATGAAATGAAAATAAGTGAATCTCTTTTCAAGAGTTGTCAGATAATGTTATGCATTGGGATCTCGAGCTCTAGTGGTAGTGAGAGGTTAAAGTCACCATCAGGAAACCCAACAATTTAAAATGAAAAAAAATGATACAAAAACTTGGTTAGTATAAATTTAATTTCTCATTTTCTTAACATAAAATAAACTATATTAATCTTTGCGAACACTAATAATTATCATTATTATAATTAATTGTAACTAGATAAGATAATTTTTATTGTGACAAGATAAGTTTTACATCCCAATATGATATCAGGAAGATAGTGTGATCCTATGTGAAATGAAATATTAGATTATATAATTAAAATAAAGTATATAATGCCAATTCAATTAAAAAATAATAAATTGATTAGATTCAATTGGATTTGTTTTATATTATAATTTTGTTTTTATTGATAAAATTATAAATTATTTTTCTCAACAAAAAAATCATAATATGCATATCATATTAAGAATAAATTTAAATAATAATGATTGACATTCATAACCATTATATTTAAGAACATATAATTAATAAACATATATGCATACAAATTAAAATAATGATTTATGTTAAAAATCTAGATTTAAATTTAATTAATAAACATATAAAAACTTAATATTTACTATATATGACGAAAGAAAAATAACAAGTATGTATATATATGTTTTAATAAAATATAAAATAAAAATACTTTTATATATACAATTGTAAACTAAAAATACTTTTATATACAAAGTTGTGAAATCTATATAAATATAAATAATATTATTAAGAAACAACATAGTTTTGGATCTACCAAGGGTTGAGAGGAATTAATTTTTTTAAGGTGCAATCGAGTTTTGTATTTAAAAAGAGATTTACATCTTGAGATATTTTGTTTCTTTGAATGTTTGGTAGATCTTAAGTTAAGATTAATCTATATTGGTTAATTAAAAATTAATTATTCTTATTGACAAGAGAATAATTATACCATCATAGATCCATATTAATTCTGAATCTACCAAACACTTGGGGGAATTAAATCTTTCAATATGAAAACCTATTTTAAGTAGAAAACTTGAAAAAAAAATTATACTCAAAATATTTAAAGTATCTACCAATTTATTATTATTATTATTATTATAATTAAATCAACATTCTATTTATTATTATTGTTAATTTTTAATTTAACACACTAGTACAACATCGTTTCAATATTAAATTCTCATTTATAAGATATATATATATATATATATATATATGATAGAATAAGGTACAAATAAAACTCTTTTCACAAGTGTATTTTTTTATTTATGAAAAAGTAAAGTTTTCTACTCATCGAATTATTTTTTTGGAAGGCAAAGTTCTTCCTCAACATATCCTTTTGAAAAAAGAAAAAAATTATTATAATCGTATTTCTATTATCGATGATGATGATGATGATGATGATGGTTAACATCCACTGAAACCAAACTTGGTCTATCGGACCTACAATTATCTTAGTTCTTAATTGTCTGGCTTCTCGTCTTTATTGGTGAGATTGGTGTTGTAGCTTTCTTTTTCTTCTCTGTAGTCTTCCAACTTTCTTTATCTTTCAACTCCTTTATCTCTTCGGATCCTTGGGATTTGGGATCTGGGAGATCTGCTTTGCTGCTAAATGAAGATTTCCTTTGTGCGGTATTCGAATCCTCATAATTGTTGATGCTTAAAGGGCTGTCAAGTTCATTTTTTTGTTGTTGGGCGGGGCTTTCCCCCTGCTTGTGTTAAGAGTTGTTTCTTTCTTGCCTGATTTCTTGCAATTCAGAGTTTTATGGAGAGTATTCTTCCTTGATGACAGTGTAATGTTCCTTTTGTGCTCCTTCACACCATGTAGATCTATGGTGATTCTTTCTAGCAGAATTTTCTGGGATACTTTCAAGCAATTTTTGGCTAGATGGCCTGTCTCAAAGCAGGATCGACATCTGAAGAGGACACTTTCATAGTCGAGTTTCTGGTTCCATACATAGTCTTTTCTTGTTAGGATTATTTCAGCAGGGAATCCGATGCTGAAGCCCATTTCTACACAGATGCATGCATAGGTGGTTCTGACATATTCCTTTGTTTCTAGGCACCTATAGTAAAATATCCCAATTGAATTTCCAATGGCTTTTAGCGAGGAGAGATTCCAGAGATGCAAAGGTAGGTTTGGCAATTTGACCCAAACTGGTGATGAGGTTATGATTGTTGTTGAGGGATCGAATGATGGGTTCCATGTCTTCATGAATAGGCCCGATTTTTCTCAAAATCAAGGGTCAGAATCTAAAATGCATTGTCTGCTTTCAAAGTTTTCAAAATCTACTATAAAGAAACCCTTAGCACAGGGGTAGATATTAATTTCATCAGAAATGAGAGGCTTCCATACCTCTGAGATCCAACTGTGGAGTGTTGTCAGCCATGGCCAAAAGCCATTAAATCAGCAGATTAAGGCAATTTCAAAAAACTTCAAGGCCTCATCCAGTGAAGCCTTGACCATTTGCACAATGGGGGTTGGGGCTTCACTGACAATATGGGCAGGAGCTTGACTCTCATATGGAGACGAAACTGGGCTGACAATTGTCTTTGCGAAGCTTGGAGCCATACTGCCGAAGAGATGCTATCAAACCTTGCGGAAGATATGCGAAACCCGTTTGATGAACCCGAAAGTTAGAACTGCAAACCTACTTCCACTGTTATCGCAGAACCGCAGACCCGAACTTAGAACCGCGGAGATGTAATGTATTTGCGAGATTTAATAGTTCGGTGGATGCAGAGATCAAAATTTAAGACTGCGGAGATGTAATGTATTTGCGAGATTTAATATTTGATATTTGCAATGTCAGAGATATAATATGTGTGACCTCAATGTATTTGCCTACCAATGTATATCCACAGAGAGTGAATGCATCCGATCACTGCAGAGATACTTGCACTGCAGAGATTGAACGCATCCGAGCACTGTAGAGATACTTGCACCGCAGAGATTGAATGCATCCGAGCATTGCACAGATACAAGTGTTAAATGTATTAAATATTTTAATGCTCATAATGGCACCGCAGAGATGGAACACATCTGAGCATTGCAGAGATACTTGCACCGCAGAAATTAAAAAAAACTTTAATTTTTATTACATTTTAAAAATAAAAAATATTATTTTAAAATTATTTTATACCAAAGTAAGATCATATGATATATATAATTAAGTAAAATAATCTATAGGTAACATAATTTGAATTTTCTACTACATTTTAAAAATAAAAGAATATTATTTTTAAATTACTTTATACCAAATTGATATCATATGATGTATATACTTAATTAAAATAATCTATATTTACATATGAGACGCGGAAAAACACGAACGCGGAGCACCTCTGCAATATGTTGTATAACAATGATTTAAAGTATGACGCACATTAAATACACGAAGCATGGGTGGTGTATTTATAATCCAAGGAAATTATTATAAGGCTTTTACTATACCAATAGAAAGAGGGCAAATGATTATATAACGAGGATACATATGAAAGTGGTAGCAAATTAAGTATTCGAGCCAATTTTCAGAATATTTGAGCTATATAAATATATATTTATGCTTTGGATTATAATCTTCACGTGTCTCTAGAAGGATCTCATGCAAAATTGGAAAAAATAGCCTCTAGCCAATAAATTAGAATGAATTATAAGAATAATCAAATTTATTAATTAACTAACTTGGAAGAAACTTAGTACACTTAATGAGAATTATGATAAAGGAGAAGAAATGTTAGAAGTAATTCAAAGTAATGGATCACAATGTATTTTCAACCCTTGGCTTTCCTTTTAAAGGCTTGTTTAGTTTCATGACTCACTCGTGCTTACTAACTCTATATAGTCAATTTAATTATCCAGTTTTTATATATATATAGTTTAATGTGTGTTATGTTATCATGTATATTGTTATGATTTTGGAAAAAAAATTGTTGATGCTTTTTTATTTTTTTCCAAATACAAGATGATCCATAAAATTTTAAAGAAAGGCATTTAATGTGGCGAGTGTAATAGAAGTTTATCTCAAAAAATAATAAATAAGGAAAGTTTTTTAAATTTCAATATATTTAAATTATCAAAATAAAATGTTAATTAAAGATGTGAATTAGTTAATACATGTGATGTAGAACAAGAATTTAATTTAATTTTTTAAATTTTAATATATTTAAATTATCAAATAAAATTTAAATTAATGATGTGAATTAGTTAATATATGTCATGTAGAACAAAGACTAAAAAAATTCATAAAAGAAAAAATCTTTAGTTTACTAAAAATAATTTTCCTAACATTAATCATTAAAATATTTTAAACACTAGATTTTACAGTTTTTAAAATTTTATGCAGAGATTGATAATCAGGGAATGAAATTTCGTTATAAAAAGACAGAAGCTCTATTTTGGATGACTCTTTTTAATGGTTTTTTTACCTTTTTCCAGCTATGCGCTGTTGTTCCTCTTTTTCCTACCCTTTGTACGATTTCAGATAATATTTTCTTGGCTGGTAAGCTATGCAAAGAACTCTTTGGCTTATTTTGGTTATGTGTTTTTCTGGATGTATTAGTTTTCTCTCTTAATATGTTGTCTAGACGAGGATCTTTATCCTCCGAAGTTGTATAAAACTCTTTTTTACATTAACAAAGGAAGTTATGTTTTTTTCTCTCTCGAAAAAAAAAATACAAATTATAAAGGATGTAAATGATGATGAATTAATCCTCAACTTATCTAGAGTGGTGCTAGAAGTTAATGAGAGTGGGAATCATTTAAACTTTCCTTCATTTCTTTTCTACTTTCTGACATTCTCCTTGAGATGGCGTGGTAGATACAATTGCTAGCTAATTGTCTTCTTCCATTCTTGTATTTTTCTTTTCTAAGTCCGAGCTTTTTGAAACATGATGATGTTTGGAACCCCCCAAATTTTTTTTTTCATGAATCTTCTCCGAATGTGTTATGGGAACAAGAATGCCTGTCTCAACACCGTTTTCATTCTCCTTTTCTATGTTTTCTTACGTATTTTGATTCCCTTCTGTTAAAGGAGGTTCCATTTCTTCTTCATCCTCTTCGTCTTCTAGCAAGGGTAGAGGATTTATTCTTCCTTCATGTCTCTCTCTTTGCATCAGGATGCACAATTTGTAGATGTCTTGTATGTCGAAAAATTCAACATCTAAATGTCGTGTTTTCAAAATCTAGGTACTTTGTCCAACTCTACTTGTTGTGTGTCAATTGTTTGTGATTCGAAAAACCTTTGCGGAGAGCCACCTCCACACATATTCTAGCAAAAGTGTAGATTCGTTCTTCCATTCTTTGCGTATCTGTCTTGATGTATCTCCCTCAGAGATTCACAATACCTTCTTATTAGACAACTATATATTACAGAGTAATGGAACACATAAAATAGGTGGAAAAAAACACATAAATAACATATAAACAAAAGCGACACATATATATGTGGTTCACACAACTTGGGCTATGTCCACGGAAACAACCAGTCCTTCCTTTTTATTATCCAGCAAAATGAAGAGACACAACCTACAACAGATCCACTGTAATATCATATACTCTTTCACACTATCTCCCTTTCTATTTCTCTCTCAAAATATACACACGATACATAGCCGCATGATCCAGGTGGATATTAGTGGTCACCCGTCTATTCCACTTGGGCCCCCACCATTGTCTCTTTCAGTTTTTCAGTTTCGGCACAACTTACTATTTTTAGCAGTTTTTCGGATCCTGAACTTCCAGAGCCGTTTTGAGGCCCCAAACGACGTTTTTTGGGAAAATGGAGAGAAACATGTGTCCATGGCCCGATGTTTCTTGTTCAAAATTTGTATTCCTCGGATAGATCTTTCTAACGAGGTATGGTACGCGTCAAACGGAGATCATATGCCAAAGTTACACCCTCGGGAAGTTGAAACACCAATTTACCCAAACGGGGCCCATAGTTTTGGCGCTTCATCTCCTAGGGTTAGGGTTTTGGCTGTTTAGGATTTACCATTGTTTCTAAATGATAAATAGGCAATAAATAGGCCCTCGAGCCTCATTGTAACTCAGTTCAGAGGCCTGTAGCCGCCACATCTCTTCTCAGAGATAGCTACCAGCACCCTAGCTAGTTTTATTTCCATTCTGTCTGTAAGCAAATTTCAGTTCTCTGATATTAATGAAATGAAGTGTTATTTCCGCTGCATCTCTGTATTTATGGTTATATGTTTATTCTGTTGCATTCCCGCATAAACCTATCAAGTGGTATCGTAGCAAATACATCCTTCTTTGCATGTCCCCAACGAGGTCGGGGTATAAGGAGCTAGGGCTCGATCTCGTGGAACCTTTGCAAGATCAGCCTCGCAAACCTCGACGGACGCCCATGGGGGACGAAAAGAAAGATGAGGGAGCAGGAGATCCTATCAAAATATTGCTCGAGGAGGCCCTCGAAAAACAAAGGAACGCGATGATGGATAAATTTGCTCAGATCCTTCAATGGCTGCCCACCGGCGGTGCATCTGCATCCAGTAGCCACTCTGGAGTTGCGACTCCCTTTAAGGTACAAGTAAATTTTGACATTCCCATATTTGAGGGTCAAATAGACGCAGATGCCGTAGATAGATGGTTGAATCTATTAGAAGGATATTTCTCTCTTCATGACTTTTCAGACTGGGAGAAGATTATTTTTGCACTCCTCAAAGCTACCCCCCATGTTAAGGACTGGTGGGAAACCTACTGTGAGAACAAGGACCAGACAGAACCCTCTCTGTTCTCGGCCGTACCAACTTGGAATTCTTTCCGAGATGCCATCAAGGAACAGTACTATCAAGCAAGCGTGCCAAGATGATATGGGAGGCACACTACAGTCGAGTTGTTGGGCATTTCGGGGTCGAGAGAACAGTAGCAATACTGCAGAAGTATTTCTATTGGCTGAACCTTCGAAAGGATGTCGAGAAGCACATCAGATCCTGCACTGCTTGTGCCATTCCCAAACTTACCATCAGGAAGCAAGGCCTATATACTCCACTACCTACCCCTAGTCAACCTTGGGAATCCATCTCCATGGATTATATGTCGGGCCTGCCTTCTACTAAGAATGGAAATGACTATGTTTTCGTGGTTTTTGACAGATTCTCGAAGATGGCCATTATGGTAGCCTGTAAGAAGAATATCACAGCAGAAGCCACTGCTAAACTCTTCTTTGAACGAGTGTGGGTGCACTTTGGGATCCCACAGTCTATCATATCAGATCAAGATAGCAGGTTCCTTAGCACATTTTCGTCCAGCCTCTGGTCGATGTTGGACACAAAGCTCACCAAGTCCATAGCTTTCCATCCCCAAATAGATGGCCAGAGAGAGGTCGTCAATGAAATGAATATACACATTCTGCGCATGTACAATTCAAAGCATCCAGGCACATGGGACGAGAGCCTCCCCTATGTACAACATAGTTATAACCGAGCTCTCCACAATTCAATTGGCCATAGCCCCTTTCAGGTGGGCTTGGGATTCCAGCCACTATGTCCCATTGATGTAGCCATGCCATTTGCAGCTGCTCAGGCCGATTCATCTCATGTCCAATCTGAATTTGACAAAGCAAGTAGCTTCATCGAGTGCATTCAACACATCCGCCAATAGTTTCATGATATATTGGATAGATCCAATGCGAAGTACAAGCAACGCCATGATCAACACCGGGTGCCACACAACTTCCAGGTGGGCGACGAAGTATGGCTACATTTGCAGAAGGAGCGCCTCATTGGACCCTACCGCAAGCTTCCCCGCTCTGATACGGGTCGTACACCGTCACCAAGGCTGTAGGGAACAATGCCTTCGAGCTCAGTATTCCACCATTCCTTGGTCTGCACCCAATCTTCAATGTGGATCGCCTTCGTCCTTACTTCCCACCTCTACTGGACACCTCAGACATTGCAGAACAACTCACACCAACAGAGTTAAACCCAGACTGCATGGAACAGGCCACCACAAATTGTATCATGTACATGAAAATCAAGAACAATCACCAACAGGAGATCCAACTATATCGGGTTGTCAAATTTGGCCAACTCCTGCACCAAGGAAAGTGGTTCACCAGGGACCAAGTTCAGCAGAAATTTCCTCATCTCATGGAGGAACTTAATGCAATGGGGACCATTTCTTCCTAAGGTGGGAGGAATGATCCAGGTGGATATTGGTGGTCACCCGCCTATTCCACTTGGGGCCCCACCATTGTCTCTTTCAATTTTTCAGTTTCGGCACAACTTACTATTTTTAGCAGTTTTTCAGGTCCTGAACTTCCGGAGCCGTTTTGAGTCCCCAAACGACGTTTTTTGGGAAAATGGAGAGCAACATGGGCCCATGGACTGATGTTGCTCGTTCAAAATTTGTAGTCCTCGGATAGATATTTCTAACGAGTTATGGTACGCGTCAAACGGAGATCGTATGCCAAAGTTACGCCCCTAGGAAGTTGAAACACCAATTTACCCAAACGGGGCCCATAGTTTTGGTGCTTCATCTCCTAGGGTTAGGGTTTTGGCTGTTTAGGATTTCCCATTGTTTCGAAATAATAAATAGGCCCTCGAGCTTCATTGTAACTCAGTTCAGAGGCCTGTAGCCGCCACATCTCTTCTCAGAGATAGCTACCGGTGCCCTAGCTAGTTTTATTTCCATTCCGTCTGTAAGCAAATTGCAGTTCTTTGATATTAATGAAATGAAGTGTTATTTCCGATGCATTGCTATATTTATGGTTATATGTTTATTCTGTTGCGTTCCTGCATAAATCCGGATCAGTGGTATTAGAGCGGTTTGCTTTTTCTCGATCCTTCTTTGCATGTCCCCAACGAGGTCGGGGTATAAGGAGCTAGGGCTCGATCTGGTGGAACCTTTGCAAGATTAGCCTCGCAAACCTCGATGGAAGCCCATGGGGGACGAAAAGAAAGATGAGGGAGCAGGAGATCCTATCAAAATATTGCTCGAGGAGGCCCTCGAAAAACAAAGGAACGCGATGATGGATAACTTTGCTCATATTCTTCAACGGTTGCCCACCGGCGGCACATCTACATCTAGTAGCCACTCTGGAGGCGTGACTCCTTTTAAGGTACAAGTAAATTTTGACATTCCCATATTTGAGGGTCAAATAGGTGCAAGATGCCGTAGATAGATGGTTGAATCTATTAGAAGGATATTTCTCTGTTCATGACTTTTCAGACCAGGAGAAGATTATTTTTGCACTCCTCAAAGCTACCCCCCATGTTAAGGACTAGTGGGAAACCTATTGTGAGAACAAGGACCAGACAGAACCCTCTCTGTTCTCGGCCATACCAACTTGGAATTCTTTCCGAGATGTCATCAAGGAATAGTACTATCCCGTGGGGAGCTATGAGGACAAGTACATACAATGGACCACGCCATGACAACAAAGGGATCAAGATGTGCATGAGCTGACGAATCTGTTCCATACCCTGCGCACAAAGTTGGGTATCAAAGATTCAGAGAAACATCTGGTGCTAAAGTATCGCAGCTGTCTGCACAGATACATTCAGGAGGAAATGAAGTTCCTTGACATCTCCTGGCTTGGTACGGCATACTGATATGCTACCAAGATTGAGCAGAAATTCAAACAGAAGAAGCGAGACTTTGGATCTGCGAATCAAAAGCAAGGGAAAGATGCTTCCAAACCACAGAACAAAAGACAGATCCAAGGCATGGCGGCTAAAGATAACTTATAGAAGCCACAAGAAAAGAATAGCACCGCAAAGCCAAAGAAGGACACGGGAAAGTGGTGTGAGTTCCATAAGAGCTCCACTCACAACACAAGTGAGTGTCGGGCCAAGCAGTCGCTAGTGGCCGAGATGAGGGCTTCTGAGTCAGATGCATGCTCTGACTCCGAATCAGAACCCGAAAAGGGGAATGAAAAAGGGAAACAGATTATTGATGCGGAGCCCAACGCCACTGTTGCCACTACAAAGGTCCAGAAGGAGGAACCGGAAGATCCAGAGGAGGAGGAACGTCTCTTCCACTCCCAGATGTGGGTAAAGGGCTCCCCTGTACAGTTCATTGTCGACAATGGAAGCCAAAAGAACCTCATTTCAGCAGACGCCGTGAAGCGGTTGGGCTTGCCGACCACAGCTCACCCACATCCATACACCATCGGGTGGCTTCACCAAGGACGAGATCTCCGCGTCAGCCAGCAGTGTCGCCTTCCCTATAGCATCAAGCCCTTCACGGATGAGGTATTATGTGATGTTGCTCGTATTGATGTTTCTGATGTAATATTAGGACAACCATACTTGTGGAAGCGTCATGCTGTGTATGAGTCTCGACCTCGTGCTGTTATTATTACTTTGGGAAATAAGTTGTACAGGATACCAGAGGTACCACCTCCTACGACTATCTCTTTGGTTACTGCAAAACAATGTAGTAAGCTCATTTCCCAAACCAGGAAATTTGTTTTCCTGATGATCCGCCCCCAGGGCAAGAAGAAGACTGTGGCCACGACCTCCAGACAGGGCCCCTCTGCACGACAACAACAAATGGATAAGGTCGTGGAGGAGTACTGGGACATCTTCACCTCACCCACAGGGGTTCCTCTGCACTGCCAGGTCAAGCACCCGATTGATCTGACCCCAGGTGCGCCACTACCCAATGGACCGATCTATCGACGCTCTGTTCTGGAAAATGATGAAATCAAGAGGCAGATTCAGGAGCTGTTGCAGAAAGGTCACATCAGACCAAGTTCATCGCCCTGTGGGAGCCCGATCGTATTGGTACAGAAGAAGGATGGGACGTGGAGACTCTGTATTGACTATCGGGCGCTGAACAAGATCACTGTCCGGAATAGGTACCCAATCCCACGGATTGATGACCTTCTGGACCAACTCAAAGGTGCAAAATATTTCAACAAGATCGACCTGAAGTCTGGGTATAACGAGGTACCAATTGAACCCTACGATGTGTGGAAGGCTGCCTTCAAAGCCAAGGAAGGCCTTTTCAAATGGCTGGTCATGCCTTTCGGGTTGACGAATGCTCTCGCAACCTTCATGAGGATGATGGAAGACATCTTGCGGCCATTCACCAACTCATTTTTAGTGGTGTACTTGGATGACATTCTGATCTTCAGCCAGACTTGGGAAGAGCACCTTCACCACATCCGACAAGTCCTCCAAACACTGCGGAAACACAAGTTGTGTGCCAATTTGGAGAAGTGCACGTTTGGCGTGACCCACATTAAATATCTGGGATACATTATTGATGAAAGGGGGGTGCATGTGGATCCAGCCAAGATCCAAGTCATTGGGGATTGGCCAGCCCCAACCACTATAACAGAGCTTCGTAACTTTTTGGGTCTTGCTAATTTCTATCGTAGATTCGTGTTGGGATTCTGTCATATCACTTGGCCCTTGAGTCAAGTCACCAAGGGAGGAGCGAGAGAAAAATTATTTTGGTCGGAACCTCAACAGAAGGCGTTCATAGAATTGAAAAATCGCCTTTGTTCTGCCCCAGTGCTCACATTACCAGACTTGCAACAACCATTTGAGATCGATACAGATGCCTATGACTATACTATTGGGGCAGTTCTTACTCATCAGGGACATCCAGTGGCATATCACAGTGAGACATTGTCTGACATAGTTCGCAAGTATCCCAATTATGACAAAGAAATGTATTCCATTGTGAAAGCTTGTTGACAATGGAAGAATTACATTTTGGGAAAGGAAACAATCATCCACACAGATCACCGACCCTTACAGTTCATACAGACACAAGGGAAGTTGCAGAATGATCGCCATCAAAAGTGGTCCACATATCTGCAACAATTTTATTTGAACATCAAGTACAAGAAGGGTAGCACCAATAATGTTGCAGACTGCCTTAGCCG